>CM068388.1:64656904-64928788 GCA_034770075.1 Aralia elata
TAGTTCATCTTATATCATAATAATGGTGTTTTATTATTCTTGCTAGATAAGTTGCATATATGCTTTTGATACTATATGCTCTGTAATTGTTTTTTTTCCTCCCCAGTGTCCTCATAGTAATCATACATTTCCTTGGGTTGTAGTTCAAAGCATTTGTACCATAGACTATTATATATCCTTATTACATTTATATCTATATACATGTCTGGCTATTAATTACCCTCCAATATATACAGCAAACCCCTTTCTAATTACCTTTCCAATATATGGCTTTTGCTCTATCTCATTTTCTCAGCCTTGTCATCGATCTGGTTGCGTAGTTGGGAAAGAAATCAATGCAAAACAAAAGTTTCTTAAATTATAAGATGGGTTATGTATTAGACATCATATATGCCTACATATAACAACATACATCTTAGTTTGTTGTTTTTTGTACATGTGTGCATCATATTCCAGAAAATGCTTTGCTTGGATCCCAGCAGAAGAATTACTGCCAGGAGTGCACTTGAGCATGAATACTTTAAGGATATTGGGCTTATACCTTGATCACCTGTGTGCATCTTCCTGGGGGTTCAATTTTGTGAGCTATGCATGCTGTGTTTAGGTAATGTACCTTTTTGATTTTCTTGGACAGTTTGTATTACATTTAAGTGGTTTTCCACACAGCCATCATGGTATTGGCTAGTGATTGCTCTCTGAAATCCCTTCTCTTTTTGAGGCAGATATTGCTGTCATTCTTTCAATTCCTCATAACACAATGCTATATGAAGAGCATATAGTCCTTTTGTGTGCCTTCTCTATATACTGTTTATTTTTCTTCTTACTATCTCTATATATGGGGCCTGATCCATAGTTAGTTGGTAGACAATGTCTGATATATTATATGTTGGACGATTTTTATTCATTCGTTCGACATATTGTGTGTCAGACGACTATCATAAAATATCGTCCGAACATAATATGTCGGAAGTTGGCTACCAACTAACTGTGGCTATATATATATATATGTGTGTGTGTGTGTGATTATATATACCTTTTCGTGCATAAATGAATAGCCCAAGGTTTTAATTATGTTCAATTTCCTTGTTACTAGATTGCTTCAGCCATTTAGTTTGTGTTTTCTTTTAACTACCTGACAAGTATCACATCCTGTATGCTGCATTAGGAAGTCTGCACAATTAGCTCCGTCTTAGTTTTTCCAATCGTAACATACATATAGATTATATCTTCAAACACACTGAGAAGATTGATTGGAGTCCCATACTCCCAGTCATCAACATAGAATTGCAGTCTGTTCCAAGTTCTAGATAATTGCTAGTTAGCTGTGTATAGCTTTTGTAATAGTGTTCTGGACTGAATGTCACCTTCTCGGAAACTCTGGGAAAAACCGCGGAACGAATACATATGTACAATTTCATTAAGAGGATATAATCCAATAGGAACATCCTATAAGAAAAGGCGAAGCATAAATATCACATTATACATTTTATTTTCTCCTCTTTACCATTACTGAAGTAAATCAATTAATATTACCAAATGGGAATGCTAGCCAGACAGTAAGCTGTTGGAGGTTCTCAAACTTTTTATTTTTAAAAAGAAACAAAAGTAGGCATAATGTCTAATGCAAAACAAAAGTTTCTTGCTGGAAGAATAGCCTCAAACTTTTGTTTCGTCTCCTGTTAGTCTAAGAGATATCTAATGCCAACAAAAAAGATTTTTCTATGGGTAAGCCAAGTGTAGGAAGGTTTGGTAAGCACAAACTCTTGAATATCAATTTATAGTTTGCTCAAGACTTAGAAGAGTTTCTATTTATCCTTCTCTCTTAGTCCTCAATATGTAATTAAAAATCTCAATTTCAATTTAAGTTTCTGTTTATTGTTAAATGTCTTTACATTCCATTTCAGTGATTTTTATTGCCCTACTTGGCAAAAGTGGAATGGGACTAGAAAGATTCCATTTTTCATTGTCTTTATTCTTCAAGGTTCCTTGCGAAAGGTAAAATACTTAAATATTTCTAGATTTTATGCTAATTCTGCAGCAGATCTTATATTTCGTGTCAGTAAAGCTTCTCACATGGCCAAGGATGGGCTAGTCCCTGTGAAAGAAGCCATTCATAAGCTGCAACTTTGTCTCTTCAATAGCATTCATGATGAAGGTCAACTATTTATCTATTGGTTTCATTAAAATTTATACTTTTCTATTAATTGAGCTTAAAATAATATTGCTAAATGGCTTAAAAGTTATACTTTTCCTTTTTCTTTTTCTGAGAACTCTTATATGTATTTGTTGAAAGAAAACTTACATGTGTTACTTAAGTGAAGCAGTTCATTAATTTTTTGGTCATCAAGGCCATGAGGTTGATTAATTTATTACTCATAGAGTAAAAATTCAATATAAAATTGAACCCCCCCCTCTTACAGAAGTTATATATTAGCCTGTTGCAAGTTCAATGAGATATATAGTAAGGTGGGATTACAAGGATTGCTATTGGTTAGACAGGAAAGCTTTTTCTAATATGCAAATTAGTTGTTGAGGCATTTCAGTGATAGCTTGAATTCTTGATTTTTGAGACTTTCAAGAAGCTTGAATGCATCTAGAGTCCATCTCACCTTCCCATGGAAATAACAATAAACAGAAGAAATTGTGCAACCTTTTTCTATTGAGGTCATGTTGTAATTTTTAACATTTATTGGTTGTAACTTCTTGCGGCACATCATGGTTTGCAAATATGCTACAATTTCATGTTCTAACTCCTACACATTTCATTTTCTTTTTACATGTCGGGTTAAGCAAAATGTTAGCAATGCATAAAATAACGATTATAATTCAGCACTAGGCAATATATTGATTTGAATTATAGAGTAAGAAGTACAAGATAAGTTGTTCCTCTCACTTGTCACTGCATGTACTGACTCAAAACCAACACGAATTCATGTGTAATTAAATCAATACGAATTCATGTGTAATCAATACGAATTCATGTGTAATTAAATCTATGATGTCTGTGATTATAGTTAGCATCTTTGGGGCATATACTGTATGGAAATTTGTCGTCTCAAGAAAAGTTTTTCCACATTGACTAATAGCCTCAACTTTTCCATAATTGTTGTCCTTTCTATATAGAAATCTAAACATTGTTATTTAAGATTGTGTGATGGTATTTGAGATTGTGTGATGCTTGTGGTTGTTGAATGTGACTGAATTCTGACTTGAGGTCAACATATAATAATAATCTACAAGTCTTGTAACAGAAAATATGTTTACCACTATGCTTACTGAAATTAATTCATGAAATGGCCGATTAAGATTTCAATTTTTTTCTTGTAACAAAGCAATCATATAGTCGCACTGGAGGTTCTTTTTCTATTTGGATTTGTAGCAAAAGATATTGTGATTGCCTATTTGTCTTTTTCTGCTTATGAGCAATACGGTGTACATTAGTACCTCGTAGCAACTTTATTGTCTTTGATTTTGGCATTAAGTGCCTCTGGTGACCTATTTGCTTCATTTTCCTGACTTGCTATTATTTTTAAATATGTGCAGGAAGACTGCTTCTACGACCTGCCTTACAATACCGGGTATCAAATTTTCGTGCTACGTTTACGGAAGACAAGGGACGAAATTATGAAGTGTACTCTCTCTATATATGTAGATATATACTTTGATTGAAGAATTGTGGTAGCTTTAGATGGTTAATTGTAAAGATAATGAATGATTATGTAGTGGATAATTTTATTAAGTTAATAATATTTTAGTTTTTTGTATTTTTGCCATTATTTGCAATGGGGACATTGAGCCAGTCAGGTACACAAAAAGAATGTCAAATTTTGATTTGGCAACAATATAATTCGTTACCAAAGCATTGAACAAGTTTTAATATAGCAACATTTTTTTATACATTTAGCAACATATTTTCGTTACTAATGGCATTAAAAATATAATATTTGGCAACGAAAAATTAACCTAATAACAACAAGAGGATATTGTTGCTAATACAAAAAATAAAAGGTAACATTTTTTATCGTTGCAAATCATATCAACTTTCGTTGCACATATAAAGAAACGACAACATATAATGTCGTTGCTAATCGACGACTTTCGTTGCTATTGAAAAATAACCAGCAACAAACATTTTCGTAGCTAATTCAGCATAATATCGTTGTCAAATAATATAATCAGCAACGAAAATCGTTGCTAAAAAGTTTACGTTCCGCAACGAAAGCAAGCTTAGGCAACAATTTTCATAATTTACTACAACGAAAAATGTCGTTGCAAAATGGTGTCAATTGCAACGAAAATGCATGGTCGTTGCAAAAAAAAAGAGTTCATTTTGTTGCCAATTAGCAGGCTTTTGCAACGAAATGAGGTTTTTAGCAACAAAATTTTAATAATTCTGCAACAATACATTTTGTTGCTAAAGGATCGATGTCTCTGTACGAAAGCCAAATTTCGTTGCAAAATGTATTTGTTTTGGCAACGAAAAAAATATGTTCGTTGCGGAACAATTAGCAACGCTCATTGCGCAACGAAAGACGCAACGATAGTAAAGTCGTTGCCAAAACCCTTTAGCAACGAAATTTGACACCTTTAGCAACGAAAAGTGGTTGTTGCTGAAGCCCCATTTTTTTGTAGTGTATTTTATGAACAAAATAAGCTCTTTTGGTATCGTAATCGTAGTTCACTGAATTCAATATTTCCCAACTATATTTATATAAATATTTTATGTGGATCACCGATTAAGAATTTATGAGAAATATCTTATATTTAAGAGATACTCACAAAGTGATCCAGAACTAATATCGAGTGTCCACTATCTGAATATTTATATAACTATGTTATATCTATAAAAGATCTAACCTCTTGCATTAGCATAACTTTCTTCTAGCCCCATTAAGAATTGTGTCAATTTCTTTCTTTGTTCTTTTTCCTCAAGAATTCTAGAAGCACCACATGTGCATACCGGTGGAGTCTCTAAGGCTAAGTATTCATCCCAAATGCCTTTCATCTTATGATAATAAAAGTCAACAAAGGCAGTTCCTTTCCTTGTTCTAGAGTATACAAATCTCTTACCAACGGAAAGATTCTGTCCATCAACAGTTAAAAATCTATCTTGCAATTCTTGCCAAACAAATTGTGCAGTGTGAATGAAATTCATTTTGTTACTTATTTCTTTTTGATAAACAATTAAGAATCCAAGAGGTGACCATATCATTAACACGTTCCCATTGTGCAAAAATTGATGAAGTGGAAACAAGTATATCAAAATAACCATTTAGAATTCCCATTTATTTTTGGCAGACAATGCAATAGGCCAATAGCCATAGACCTTTTCTAGGGATTATAATTGTCTAAACCAGTTAATTTCTTTGAGATGAACTACATACCTGGTTGGTCATTATTGTGAAGATGCAGCGGATGCAGATTTGAATTAATGGAAACTGTGAGTTATTGCAAATTATGACCAATATCAGCATTATTTGGTAGTGGAGCTATAGTACCAGTGTACCACCATTGTTTGCATTTCCAGATGAAGATCCAGCACCATTGTTACCATTACCAGATGAAGTACCAACACCAAATCCACGCCCCCAAGCATTCGGTGGATAAGTAAGAATAGGATTCACCATTATAAAAATAAAAATGAAACAAATCAGATGAAGATTTGATGAAACAGATTGCTGAGATGAAGCAATATTAATCTGACGAAATTGCTGAGAAGAACAACAAATCAAAAACTGAAAAATGATTCAGAATGAAAAATCGATTTGAGAGAGGAAATATGAATTAATTTGATTGATAAAAGCTCTGATACCATGATAACAACTATGAACTGAAGAACTGTTTTACTGAAAATAAAACCATTTGTTTTTCATTACTATGAAATGATCTTACAACTTGACTTTTATATGACTAGAAAATAATCTATAGATATAGTATATACATACAACACTTGTAACAAACTCTTAAAATAACGCCTAATAGAATGACAGCTAAACTACAACCAACTGTGAATTAATTGAAATTACAATCAAGGACCACTATTAAGCTAGTTGTGCTTGATCACAACGTGCAACTTGTGCCAAACACCTTTGGAGCTGGTGCTTTATTTCTGCTATTTGTGAAGGCATGATATTCTGAACATGTGCAATTTTAGCTCTAGGTTGTGTACTGATGTCTGGTGAATCATTTGGCTTGTATTCTCTATTAATACCTCATGGCTATGTTTGTTTGTAAAAATGATAGATAAAATATAATTATTTGTACTAATTTAATATCATTATGTCATGTTTGTTTGCAAATATTATAATCTAGGGAATATATTATAATGCATTATAATCCCAAGACTACTAATCCTAAGATTACATAGTCCAAGTCTCATGTTTGTTTAAAATAAGATTATTCATGAGTAATTGCATGTTATGTTTGTTTTGTCCAAAATTATTTAAAAGAATGGATAATAAACTTATCGTTTAGACTATTATACCCTTGTCAATAATAACAAAGAGATCAATTTAAGTTAACTTCTTAAAGAAAGACCTATAATTGATAAGATTGATCTTTCAATTAGCATAACATATATTGACTTATAATACTACTATTAGCGTGAGTATAAATGGACAGATTAAGATATACTGGTCTTTTTTTTTAAAAAGTCCAAGTTTAATTTTATCGACAAATTTTTAATCCCAAATTGTGAAAATTATATAATACCTAATTGTACACGGTATCAAATAATCTCCATTCCAACTCATTTTGTTATCCTTGGACGAATAGTCTCAAGTCCAATTTTTGAAACAAACAAGAAATTAAGATTAAATAGTAAAATCCCAAATATTATCCCTTCAAACAAACATGACCTTGAGGACTATTTTATCCCATAATGAAAATAGTCCATAAAATGGCAAACCATAGTTCACTCAATAAAGAACTAATCATGAGATAAACAGTCATATCCCCTCAAACATAAACCGACCACAACCCTAAAGTGTGTATCATTCCAATTTTCTTTCCCTGATTTTCCCATGATTTGCCATACATAGGCATATCAAAATACACAAGAAAAAGATCTATTAAACGAATTACCATGAAGCAACATACAGAATATGTATGTGAGTCCTTCTACACGAACAGTTTTTTTGGACGTGAAAATTGGACATTGCCATGTTGGCTTGTTTTTTTTTTTTTGTATTGATTCCAAACATATTTATACTATGGATTTTAACTCAAATTTATATAAAATCCAAAAAAAATAGGTGTAATTTGGATATATATCAAAAAAATGGTTGTATCAAAAAAAGGGTTGTATGAGGCCAATACAACCCTTTTTTTGATATATATCCAAATTACACCTATTTTTTTTGAATTTTATATAAATTTGAGTTAAATCCATAGTATAAATATGTTTGGAATTAATACCAAAAAAATAAAATAAAAAAACAAGCCAACATGGAAATGTCTAATTTCCATGTCCAAAAAAAACTGTCCGTCTAGACTTGCTGTATGTCAAAACAAAACATTCATTCAGTCTGGAGTCTGGACAGCCACTACTATTACATGGAAGTATATTCAACTTTGTCAAAATTCAAATTGAACTATAATATAAGTTGCATGAACCTGTATATTTCATACTATATGCCGATATATATAGGTAAATCCGGTATAAAGTCAATTAAAAAGGAAGGCTGCTCGGTGAACCCAAACAAAGAAATGTTACTAACATTCCCTTGCACTTCAGTTGTCAAGATCATGAAAAACAGGACTGGCTTCAAGTTCCTCAGCAAATTTTTCAAGGATCTCCTTTAGCAGAACTGTAAAGTCATCCTTCTCCAACCCTGCATCACTTTTTCCCTTGGCTACATCAGCAAATATCGCATCATACAAAAGAATCACCGCGTCATCGGCCACTGTTGGTGGCAAACCCAACTCCCACCCATTTTTTTCGAGAAAACTCCTAATCAGTTCTAGACTCCTTTCCCCGCCCTTCCCATCATGGCTTTCCTTCAATATCTTCTCTACGACATTGTTCAGTTGCTTCTCATTGGCCAAAAGCTGCACAATTTCCCCATAAAACAGAACTAGGTCAATTATTGCAGATTTTTATAGCATATGCTCTCAATTACAACATATGACTAGTACATTATTTTCCAAATCCAAGAATTTTATTTCAAAAGCTTCCATAATTTCTAAGAGAACTCCCATGGTTTTGCATATCTAAATCACCCTAGCAGCAAAAGTATTCTTGAATTCAAGTAATGTAAACTCAAGATTGACCGAGCGGGATGAACCAAGACAAAAAACCCAATGAAGGCAGTTCAACATATATAGCCAGAAGAAACTAAAGAACATTTTACTAAAGGAACCCCAAGGGCTTTCCTGAAAAGGGAAAACAGCAACCACTAATTACCTTTTTTAGCTTAGATCCATTTATTATCTTGATGTTTTGGATAATGATAACATGCTTTTCAGCCAAAGATTCTGCGAGTTCTTGCAGAATTGGCTGTAGCACTTGTGCAAACTGTGCCTGCCCCAATTCCTGTTCCCCCTCGGCTCCATGTTTCTTTAAGATATCATCTAGCACAGGAAATTCTGTTCAATCACGAAATTGACAAGTGAGTGTCAAATATTGCCTACTACAAAATTAAGTGCCTACTGCGACGACCATGGATACCATGTGGATTGTCAGATTTGTGAGCATGCAAACGGAAATCATTTCTATCTTTTGATGGGGGTACAATGTCAAACTTGGTAAATAACCAGAATCAGAATTTAAAACTGTTGAGGTCAACAGTTCAATTCCTATAGGGAAATCTGATTGTCATTCACTATATACCAGATGAATGGAAAAAGTTATGCACAGATCTAACACATCATCCTAAAACGAAAAAGGAGATGGCAGTAAAGGCAGCTAGATATTAACAAACTGAAAACCCAAGTTCTAACTCCAAAACTTCGAAGTTAAAGTCATTAAATTTTAAATTCTTAACGCTTTTTAAGTGATTTTGATTACATCTCAAGAAAATGTTAAAGAAATTACTTTATGTTAAGGCTCATAGTTATAGCAACAACGAAAACAAATTTAGCAATGTAACTACAAATACTTAAATGCAGTGACACAAGTGACTTAATAAATATGAAGTTAAGCTGAAGCCTAGTAGAAAATCATCAAGCATAAACTGTTAAAAGATGCCATCTCCGATCAACTTATTATTCAATGACATAAATCAGACCTCCAGTCTTACTGCCCAAGTGATGGATGATAAAGCAACTGATTAAACTATGTTACAACAGTCAAACGTGTCATTATTTTCTCCTTGGGGCTGTTGCAGAAGGGAGGAGGGTGGGCATGGGGAGGGTCAAAGAGTATGTTGATCAAATTGGATGCCTTGAAAATGTAGGAAAAAGAAGAGAAAGCAAAAGTTAGAATCTTAGCTTCTCATATTCTTGGACCGACAGAAACAGATCCATTAAGCCCCATAAAACAAATATTCAGCATCTTCGAGCTACATATCATTAAAAACAGTTAAACCTAACAACAACAGTAACACATAAATACAATCTCAGAATATATACATAAATATACATCAGAACAACTTTTCCCCAAACTTCTTATGAACTACGGTAGCTCTGTTTAAACAGAGTATGACTGTAACACCATTCTCAAAGGATTTACCCGCCACTGAATGGAATCTCTTCATGCCATTAGTTGTTAGAAGATATCATAATACAGCTTTCCCGGATATATAAATAAATAAAGCCGGTATAATCTAGACAACCAAGAGAAGCATGCAGTCGGAATTAAGATGCTCTGGATCACTATTTTTCAATCAGAACCACTAATCATCACTTGAAAAACAAGTATGCATTTATTATGAAAACTATTGCAATTTCCACTTTACAGAAATAAGGGAACCAATATCACTTCAAAGAAAATTGAGGTATATCCGCTGGCCGTAAGAGATGTAAGTTACACAATGTGCAAGTCATGTGATTTTCTTCACTTGACCCATAGATTATGATCCATTTACTTGATCAAGAGATGTAGCAGGTTACATGCAGGTTGCCTCATTGGAACCAACATCACGTACATTATGTCCAAGTCCAACTAGAATGATAATTTCTTATATTGTACTTTGATACAACGAATCAGTTTTACAATGATGAAGTTTAGGTCCGGAAAGTTTAAATATCATGGGTTGCAATTGCGAAAAAAGTCATTTAGACCTAATTAATATAGATGATCATGATAGCAGGTATGGATCAATACCAAGCAGATGACTCATTTCATACAAGATGCTAGAATCAGGATCTTGGTCTTTACGTACAAGGCTATCAGATTCACAAAGTTGAGCCTTAATGGTTGTGTATATAATAAGGTAGTGGTTCAAATGTATCATCTCCATTTCTCACTAAAAAAATGCGGTTATGTAGAATAGAAGATCAAGGACATGTACCCAAGCAACACTGTAGATATTACTTTCAAATCTACCTCGGCCAGGTTCTTATAAATGACTTGAGACACATTATCTTCTTCATTCACTACAGTATGCCACTTGGTGTGGCCTATGTGATGGTGGTAAAGAAGTAGGAAGACATGTACAGGCATCATTATTCAACCTTGCAACAAGAACAAAAATTTTAATTTAGAAAAAAAAAACGCACAACAACACAAAAAAACTACAACATGATTTTGATATGAGTAATTATGTACCAGAAATAAGGCTCTAAAAACTTCACTGACATGACAGATCTCATAAATATGATAATTCCACAATGTCATTGTGTCTAGTCCTGGGATATTGTCATAGAACATGTCCTATGTTACAATCTCAAATGTAGGTATGGACATAAAATGTGATGCCACAATTCAAGCTGATGGTATTAGCTGCAGCATGTATTTCAAGTACAATTGCAGTATGATCAAGCAATACTCAAGTACAACACCGATGGTGGAGTTCCACATATTATTTAATACCTAGTCTACCATACAACTGATTAGAAATTCATTCTGCTTACTCGCTAAGAGCACAATCATATTAAATAATGTAATGACGAGTGTCAAATAGCATTAAGTGAACAAAAACTTCTCGTAGAAATTTTAGTTGGAGTTAACTTGAAACGACAGAAATTTTAAAAAAAAAATGACAAAACGGTGAAGTATCTTATCAAACTTGGAGAAATCATCACAGAGTTTCAACCGTGAATCAAGTATTTATTATCTTCCTCAGATGAAATTTCATAGTAGTGGCTTGTTAGCATAGTTGGGCTGGAAAAGAATGAAATATAGTAAATCCCAAGGGGCGAGAGAAATGGCAGAGACCTTGAGGAATAACTTCAAGGTCTCTGGTTCAATCCCCAATTCCCATACTTGAGCCAAACTGTCCTATTAAAAAAGAGATGAATAATCCTATTAAAAAAGAGAAGAATATCTTATATTTTGGTACGGAACATAACAAGACAATCCGGTAAAAAAGATATATGAGAAAAGGAGCTGTGGTCCTGCTTTTGTTTGTCTTCATGGGGGGAAAATAACCATAATGTCCTTAATGAATTCAAATAGGACAATCCGGTAAAAAAGATATATGAGAAAAGGAGCTGTGGTCCTGCTTTTGTTTGTCTTCATGGGGGAAAAATAACCATAATGTCCTTAATGAATTCAAATAGAAATAGGACTGCGACCGCACATCCCTTTTCTCATATAATTTGTTATTATAATACAAAAGTTACAAGATATAAACTATAATAAGAAAACTAAATATTTAATTATGTCAAATCATCGATACTCAATACTAATTATATTTACTAAAATCTTGTAACTTTGATGTAATACATTATATAGTATAAGTCATATGAAAAATGTAAAAATGGAAAAATGGAAAAATGGAAAAATTGAAAATTTTTGACATTGAGAAGCTGACAAATGATATCAGTACAACATATATATATATATATATATATATATATATATATATATATATATATATGTGTGTGTGTGTGTGTGTGTGTGGGGAATGATCCATAGCATGTATTTGCTATGGATCCTTATAGGGCATACACTATCTATACCATTGAAAAGAAAAAAGAAAGATCAAGATTAGAAACTGAAAATCGACATGACGGTAAAAAAAAAAACACTTAGCGTCCGCTACTATTAAATAGTAGCGGACGCTTATCATAATAAGGGTTTGGCCTGACCAATAAATGTTTGGCTTAACCAATAAATATTTAGGGTTTATTAACTAAAGTTTAGGGTTTATTAACCGGGGTTTAGGATTTATTAACCAGAGTTTAGGGTATTAACCTTATTAACTTATAGTTAATAAACCCTAAACCCTGGTTAATAAACCCTAAACCCTAGTTAATAAACCCTAAACCCTAGCTAATAAACATTAAATCCTAGTTAATAAACACTAAAGCCTAGTTAATAAACACTAACATTTATTGGTCAAGTCAAACCCTTATTCTGATTAGTTAAACCCTAAACATTTATTGGTCAAGCCAAACTCTTATTTTGATTAGCTAAACCCTAAATATTTATTGGTCAAGCCAAACCTTATTCTGATTAGCTAAACCCTAAATATTTATTGGTCAAGTCGAACCCTTATTCTGATTAGCGTCTGATTAGCGTCTGCTACTATTAGTAGCGGATGGTATGTGTTTTTTTACCGTCCGCTACTAACAATAGCAGACGTCAATTTTTAGTTTCTAAAACTGGTCATTCCTTTTTGTTTTCAATGGTATAGATGGTATATGCCCTATAAGGATTCATAGCAAATACATGATGTGATATCCCGGATATTTATAAGACTTATAAATAAGATCTTGAATAATCAAATAAAGGTTAAAGTATAAAACCTGGATTGGGAGTAGAAAATGTGTAAAGAAATGATTAAAATTTTTAGGAAGAACCTATACGGTTTAATATGTGAAAGAATGTAAAGAGAGGTTAGTAGATCAGTCATTAAAGCAAGGTATTTTTAGTGACTCGATAGACGATTGGTTTATAATAGGATATAAGTTACTACGGTTGAACGAGAATAAAGAGAATTAAATGCAAAGAATAGAAATGTTGAAGAGTAGGGAATGAGAAAATGAAGAAAGAGATGAGAAGATTGTGATATATGACGTCTTATAACTAAAAATAAGGATGTTATTATATAATACTTCAAAAGAATTTCAATTATTCGATAATGGGTAAACTATGTTATGAATGGAAAAGAAGGTAAGAGATAATTATAAGAAATGAGATACAAAGAGACGAATGTATGAAAGGTTATGATTATATGAGGGCATAGTTTGAAATTGCGTTCGAGGCGCACGTCTCGAGGCGCGCCTCAAAGCGAGGCGATGGTTTGCGAAGGCGAGGCTTATGCCTCAAAGAGAAATACAGAGGCTTGCGCCTCATTTGGCTGAGGCTTGCGCCTCAGCACGTTTCGCCTCAAGGCGCATCAAGGCGTAGGCATGGTTGTTAACCCTTCTTCCGAGTTCGCTTCAACCTTCAATTGCTCTAGGTGAAGATGATATAAGCTCTGCTCTGTTTGGCTTTTGTTTATTCATCAGGTATTTTGTTAACCTACTAACGGGACCCACTAGTTAAAGAACAGGTGGCCCATGTTATTCTATCCATTCATGTAAATGAGACACCTGTTACTTAGCAAAAAAAAGCACTCAACAGTCAGCACACAGAATAATGTTGTATAGTTGTATACTACTACTGAAGTACTAAGTATTATATATTTTATATATACAGTAAATTACAGCACGTAGTTTATATGAATCTTATATTATATGCATGATAAATAAATATTAATTAATATTATATATATATATATATATAACAGAATAAATTAGTATTATATGTTTTATTATTATACTTTATTATATTAGTATAATATTATATTTATCTTTTCACTTATATAATAATATATTTATTTATATTCATGAAATATAAATTTAATATAATCAATAAACATATTTATTTATTTATTATTCATGAAAATTAAATTTAACATGATCAATAAATATTTTAACTTTCAATTTTAATTTTTTTATAAGTAATTTAAATTTTTAGTGTTTTATTTTACTATTGAAGTTAAATTTACCAATGTATATACTTGCTATTTTTGTTTAAGTATAATTTTTTGGGGACTTTTAGGTTTTCTAATCGAGACTTACGCCTCGCTCCGCCATGAGGCTTACGCATCGCCTCGTCCGGAGAAAAACGCGTCGTACCACTTTTAATTTTTTTGAACATTGTATGAGGGTATGATGTATTATGTCAAATAGACGAAAATAAAAGAGTATTATAAAATAAAATTTACGTACAAGGATACGAGATATAATGATGAAGATGTTAATACCTGAAAATAAACGGGTAATGATGAGCCGAAGCAAGTCAGATAAAACTTGGGCTAAGAATAGATTTCCGTCTTGGGTTAAATGTTGTTTTGGTCACTGTACTTTAAGTCAACTTACAAATAGATAACTCAACTTTTTTTTCTTACAGTCAACTAACTGTACTTTACTTTTCTAACACAAAGTTGAATTTCCGTCAGGGGAGTTAAGTATTTTAACAGAAAGCTGAGTTGGTCTATGATTAGGAGGGAGAAACTCCACCTCAGTGACGACATGGCGAATCAATAATGATGTGTATAAATAACTCATTATTCAAAAAAATATATTAATTAATGTGAACAAAAAATAAATTATTATTTCTATCTCTACTAATCTACTCCATCTTCATCATTAATTTTTTGTCATGATCTTCAACTTTAACTTTAAAAGTAAATGATACTCCATAAAATTAAATTCCTATTTAACTTTAAATTCGTATTCAACCAGAAAAGAAAGAATATGCAAAAACAGAGAAGCAATCATCTGTTCTTTGAGGTGTCATTATACCCGTAGACCCACGAGTCCTACCACCAGTGATATGAATTTCAATATTTAATATTTAATGGATTTTACACCAAATAGCGAAAATCGAAAAATCCTTAACAATAATCTCCTGCAGAAACAATACCAAGACTTCCGTCATTGGTATTTTAAAGTTCATACTTCTGAACAATTGCAAGATTATAAAAATCAGTATTACCAATATCTTCAAGAAATACAATCCCTTATTTCTTTTCCTTATTGGTTTGTTAATCTGACATCTCATTCTGAACAAAATTTGAATGTTCTAACCGCTTTTCGAAAAGATTGGATAACTACAGATGGTCATATTATTCAATCTATACACCCACCTTCCCAAAGCCTTTCCTTAGCTCCTGATAATAAAAGATAACCCACCTTTACTTATCAGTCCTTTTGGGGAAATTTCTGAAAACACCACTACCAGTGTAAAGCAACTTATACACGTTACAAAACAGAATAATTATACGAATCTGTTCCTTCAAACTGTTGGAAAATAGTTAACCCGTATAGAAGGAGTTCAACACATATCTGAAAAATGTCAACTCACTCCTAAAATTGACATTCAACAAGCCACTATTAAACCACCTCTTGAAATTACTAATTTCAAAATGAAGTCTTCTAAACAAGATGATGAATTTATTGAAAATCTTGTTAACCGAATGAAAAATATCATAATACAAGAACCTTCAGTTTCCACTATCCATGCCTTATCCGAACAACCATCATCTTCTAATATTCCAAGTGATGAAGACGAAGATTTTCCCGAATTAGATCATATTAATGAAATTCAGAATAATTTTATTAACATGGACTCGGTAGGTATTACTATCCTAGACCTACTCCTCAGGACATCCTGTATGAAGAAGATTTTCTTCACTCACAGAAATCCTATCATGGAAAAACAATCTATGAATGGAATATAGATGGCAAATCCAAATATCAAATCTTTGAAACCATATATCATATGATGATGTATTCTACTGTTTGTAAACAGAATGATAATACAGATCATCAGATTTGTAAATTCCTTATTACAGGATTCTCTGGTGTTCTTCGAGGATGGTGGGATAATGCTCTTACAGAGCAACAAAGAACCGAAGTCCTAACATCCTACAAGATTGAAACAAATCCGCTTACTAAAACTGAAACACGAAAGGAGGATGCTTGTTACACCCTTGTACAAGCTATTATCCATCATTTCGTAGGCCAAGGCAATATAAATGCCGATAGAGGCCGAGAACTTTTAGAGAATCTTAGATGTCCTTCCTTAGCCTATTTCCGATGGTATAAGGATGTCTTTCTTATGAAAGTCATGCAACGTGCTGACGCTAATAGTGAACATTGGAAAGCCAAATTCATAGATGGCCTTCCTACTCTATTTGTTGAACGTGTCCGAAAGAGTCTGCGTGATAAGCATGACAAAATCAGTATTCCTTACCATACTTTGTCATATGGTTATCTTATTTCCGCCATTACTTAAGAGGGATTAGCTCTCTATAATGATTTAAAGCTCCAAAATCAAATGAAAAAACAGCATCTGACTAAACGTCATGAATTAGGGGAGTTCTGTGAGCAATTTGCTTACGACACTAAAATCACTTACCCCTTTAAAACAGGTAAAAGACATAAACAACATAAATCTTCTAAAAAACCTTATCGAAGGAAAAGGTTTAATAAAACTGTAACTTCTGCTTACAAGGGAAAGCAGAAACAAACCACTAAACGACGATCTTCTAAAAAAGATAAATCTTCCATTAAATGCTACAAGTGTGGCAAAACAGGACATTATGCCAATAAATGTAAATCCAAAATAGTACAAAAACTGAATGAAATGTCTATTGATGACGAGACTAAACAGGAGCTTCTTAATTGCCTTTGTAATGATAGTTCTGAACATTCTAGTACTGAGGGAGAAGAAGAAATTGCTGATTCTTCTAGTTCAGATACTGATTCTGATTCTTCATCCGTTAAAATTAATGCTCTCTCGGAAGCCCAATACTAGAAATCTATAGTTGAGATGAATGGTTTCAACTTAGGCCCCAGCATTAACGCTTTAACAGAAACCCAACAGTCTATCCTTGATCTCATCGATCAAATCTAGGACCTCGAAACCAAATTTAAAATTCTTGAAACATTCTATGAAAATCAGAAACCAAAAGCAACTATTGATACTGACAGTCCTTATTCTTTAAGAGAAGTCTTTAATCGTATACACAACAAAACCCCTGAAAAATCTTTTACTATCAATGATTTAAAAACTGAAGTCAATACATTAAAAGCTGAGATTACTCAGTTAAAATTGACAAATCAAATCATTTTTAATGACATTGCCAATATCAAACAGCAACTGAAGCATAGTTCTATCCCTGTGACTGACCAACCAGGAACTTCCTCTACTCCTCCTACAGAAGAAGAAGATATTAACAAGTATCTTATGATCCTTCACCAGGTTACCAACCAAAAATGGTACATCCGTATTACTTTCATTATAAAACCTGATTTTATAATGAAAGAAGCTATTGCCCTAGTAGACAGTGGTGCTGATATGAATTGTATTCAAGAAGGCTTAGTTCCGACTAAGTACTTCCAAAAAACTAAACCAAAAAGTAGGCTACCCTAAAATTTTCGTGCCCTGTTCTGCCACTTAAACATTGAAATAAATTAAGCCCTTTTGGGTACTGAAACTAGATGGAATAACGAAGCTCTGGTCTGAAGATGAACGTATTCCGACTTCGGACGAGTGAGTTATGGCCAATCAAATTTTAAGATTTTAAACACGAAAACTGCTATAACTTGAGTTCTATAACTCCGATGGCCACGAAATTTAAACTGGAAGTTCATGTTAATGTGTTTAAGATTCTGTCCAGATTTGGTGATTTTCATAATTAAGCACGATATAGCGAGTTTTGCGAAGTTATGAACTAAAAGCGGTTCTTTGAAAAATATTAAAGGAAGTTGAAAAATTACAACAAAATTATTTTTGTATAGGGAATATATGTATGTATGTGTGGCCAGAAAAGAAAAAAAATAATAAAATGGCTAAGAAGGCCTAATGAAGAAAATAGAGTTACGAGGAGGTAATTTAATTACTTACCGACAAGTCAGGAATTATCAAAATAATTTCTATCAGGTAGAATATGTCGACATGTAAAGTATGAGTCTAAGTAAAGGTTAATCACATATTTTTATAAGAATCTTATAAGAACGATGTGAGGGGACGTTTATGTTGATTTAAGTCGAAAGAATGATTATCAGAATAGGTTACGATAGTTACCATCGGTAAGCCTTAAAAGGTGACGATTAACTTTATTAAGAAAATTCTTATGGATAATGTAGGATATCGATTGAAGGAATAAATTATGGATATGAATGATGTAGATGATGAACTACAGACCGAGGCAAGTTTTTCAGAACTTGTTATTATGTGCAAACTTGTTAATTATTATGTGAAAGTATTTTATGTGCTATGTGAATTTCTTATGAACGGGTTGAAATGTGCACTAAGTGTTTTACTGTGATATAAATTTATTGAATTAAATTGATGATTGAAGCTGGTTAAGTTATGAAAACTTACTATATTGTGATATGAGGAATATCATAAGCATGAAGCATGTATAACTGCTAAGTATGAACATTATGATGCATGAATAAATGCAAAGCATAAGAAAGTATGAAACGTGTATAAAATGTGAAGCATGAAGAAGGTAAAGTATGTTTGAAATGTGAATTATGTGTTACGTGGTAAATCCTTGTGTTAGAGATAAGTTAACATATTGGTGTAATCTCTTCGAAGTAGTTATACTTGGCAAATGTTAAATGTCAGAAAATTGGTTTGCATATTCTCTAGCTATGCTAGATGAACATTAATATGATGTATTGAAATTGCGTAGTCAAAGATCATTGTATAAAAGGATAGTTAAGTCTGGTTGTGAGTTCCTGAATACTTACAATCAATGTATCAAAGTGAAATATATTGTTTATACTTTGAGATGTATAAATCAGATCATGAGGATCGACATGTAATAACATATTGTAAAGGTTAAGGATTCTGGAATGGAATAAGTTCATGTGTTAATTGGTATCAAAGCGAGGTTGTACTCATTATGTTATGAATAAAGGTTGTAAATATTGAGATGAAGGTAGTACCGTGAAAGGGAAGCTAGTACAACTACACTAAGCATGCATATGATTAACACATCTGTCAACGACTTACAGGGATAAACGTCCTATGCTGCAAAACACGCATCACGGACTGACCCTAACGCGACTTAGGTGACGTCCCATTAACCAAACGTATGAATAGTATAATATGCATAGTACCAGTTCAGCAACAGCCAGGAATATTCAAAGACATATTAACAATATAACAGGCTAAATTATCACATATACAGTCCCATGAAAATACTGTTTAAAGGGGAGGGGGAGACCTTCCCTGTAGGACAAGGTCCAAAACTACTGTTCTGATTTATTCTTTAGTATCAAAAATATACTGTTCAGTTTCGATTAATTTCTGATGATAATATTGAGATACAAAATTATCTATAGCATGCACGTAGTTGTGATAATATAAACGGTAAAGTATATAATAAATATATTATGTTAAATTAGCAATTGGGACTGAACTGACTAGCATTATGTTGGATATTTTCAAATCTTTAAAGTATATAATAAATATATTATATGTTGTAATTGAAACCAACAGATGTATTGGTTGAGTTGGCATGAGTTGAAGGGTTGCAATGTTAAGATCTTGTGTTCAATTCCTAACAAAAGCATGCGAATATTCTTTTTAGAATATAAAGGTGCAACAGTTTCAACCGTTCCAATGGTTTTCTTTTTAGAATATAAACGTTCAACCGTTCAACCGTTGCAACGGTTCCAACAAATGTAATGGTTCAGGTACTAATTCGAACCTATGCATTGGTTCAAACTTCAAACCAATGTAATAGTCCAGTACTATATAACATTGGGTCAACAATGACAATTTTTCAAAACCTTTTCAAATCGACGTATCTCTTCATAAGTGAATGTATCTCCCCAAAGGGGTACTTGAAAACCTATAAATAGGTTATAAATCTGCCTAAGTCAAACACTTTAAATCATTCCAAATCCTTCTCAAGTTCTATCATTATAATATTATTTTCTTGCTATAATTTTCTTCTTTCTCATTTATAGTTTTGTACTAGATCTGTTTCTACACAATAAATTCTAGTACAGAGTAAAATTTGGTCATATCTTATCTTGGGAGACTAATTCGCAGTAACCCTGTATAGCAAAAGGGGCGAATATAGTCTTAAGGAAAGAGTGGTCAACCATTCAATTCAGGTGGTAATATTATTGTTCTACATCAAACTACAAAGCGGGTTACAACACATTACATGTTAACTAGACTAGCACTCTACGTCAAGCTGACTAGCATTTCACTTTAAATTAACTAGCACTTGATATAGAATTGACAAACATTTGGTACTGAGCAGACTGTCATTTCTCTGTCTTGCAAATTTAATGGCTTTCCCAGGCATATAAAGTTATCTGTGAGGTATTGTGTAGTATGGAACACACCACATAAATTAGTCTCCTTCACAAAATATACCCCCACATCACGTCGTGAAAAAAGCTAAAAGACACAATTTAAGCCATAATTCAACATAAAGAGTAGCACTCTTGATCCTGTACACAATCAAAACTCAAAATGGTCAATTGAGTTTTCAGATGAAGAACATGACAACTATGCTTTAGTGATATTTTAACCCTCCTAAGCTTCAATGTTGACAAAACAGAACACACATAAGCATGGGTTAGGTTCAGTTCAAATAACCTCTAATTTTAATCTACTTTGGATTCTAATTCTAGATAGAAAAAAACTAAAAAAATCAACCACAAACTAATGTAAACAATGAACTCCAGATCATAGTTGTTAAGGTGTTGCCTAGGCGACACCTAGGTGTCCAGTCGGTCTGATGAAGGCAAGGCGGCAGGGCGACTTGGTGGAGGCTTGCAAGTTGGGCGCCTAGGAAAACAAGTCGTTGCCATGGACGCCTCGTCGACGACTTAGACGAGCTGAGCGAGCGACTTGATTTGTTGTGGGTATGGACAGACCCAAAGGCCAACTAGGTTAAAAAAAACGACGTCGTTCGAGATTTGCAGCTGGCTCTAATCGCGATTTGTAACGGTAGAAGAGTAGAAGGGGGAGACTGAGCGAGAGAGAGAGAGATTACCTAGTACCCACAACTCCGACCGACGACTCGACGACGACTACCCACAGCTCCGATCGCTTCTTCTTTGTCAGGTATGCTCTTCTTCCTTCTCTGGTCGCGAGGACGACGACGAAATTGCTTTTTCTTTTTTCTTTATTTGTTTCATTCTCATGTGGGCGGCTGCTCTGCTTTTCTGCTTTCGTTTTTTTACTCCACATGATTTGCTTTATAGTTTACACTTTACAGTTTACTCCACAGTTTGCCACATACACAATTATGATTTGCTCTCTCTCTGCCGTCGTGAGTTAGGGTTCTTTTTCTCTCCGTGCTCATCACTTTCGTTCCCTCTCGTCAGTTTCTTTTCTCTCTTTGGGTTTTTCTCTTCATTTTTCCTTCTCTCTCCAGTTTTCCTTCTCTCTATCTGCTCTTTGGTTGTGTTCTGATTAGGTGTACGTGTTAGGTTTGTACATAGCGCGAATATGCAATCAAATTACATAAATAGTGCGGAAGCGCGATAAAACGGATTTTAAAATTTTTAATACAAACCATCACCATGATCATCCATGTGCTCAATTATCAATTAAACGAAAGAGATAGAGATTAAGAAATTATACCCTCGTAGAACCGTGCTTCCTCGGGTACAAGTTCACCTCCAATTCCTTCGCGTTCTCCTTGAATTTCACCGATGGGATTCCTTTCTTTGATCAACGTTAGCCACCCAAGTGTTTGGCCTCTAGAGGTGATCCACCAAGGAATAATAGTTATTCAAGAAGATGGGCGTTAGCAAAACCCTAGTTTCTATCTCTATAGAAATTGCAAGTACTCTCTCTCTCTCCAATTCTTATGGAAGAGTGTGTAACTGTCTAACCCTAAATCATGATAAGACTCCTCTTATTTATAGATATAGGGAACCCTCCTAAACTATTTAGGATTAGGGTTTTTATTTTAATTAAACTCCTTTAATTAATTGAACTCCTAATCCAATTAGGAATTCATGAGAGAGTACTTCTATTAATTAATTCCCAATCCCTATTAGGAATTAAATAATAGTAATAGTAATAATAATAATAAGACTCCTCTTATTAATTTATATTTAATATTTTTCCAAATATTAAATAATAAATATTAAGCTATTTAATTTATTCTATCTCCATAGATTAAATTAAATACACTTAACTTATTATTACGATTATGCCATATTTACTTCTTAAATAAATATTTTCCTTTTGCGGTGTGACCCTTTAGGTTCTCCATATTAAACCGGTTGTGAATAAATCAATTAGAACAATTCTAATCTTATTTAAATAAATAAATTAAACTATTTAATTCATTTAAATAAATAATGTTTATTCTACAATAAGGGTAAGCCCCCTTAGCGATCAACGACTTTCCAGATAATATAGATTTCAACATTAATCACAAAAGAACCTTTCAGTGAATAGTTACCGTACAATTCAATCCTTCTACCATACAATGTCCCAATTAAATATAAGACATAGAATTACTGTCAAGTCTTATTTTATTTAATTATATGTATTTCGATTCTGAAATGCACAACTCTAATTAATGCAAATTAGAAACTCCTTTCTAATTTCATTCTGCTTTGGCCAAAGACTTCTGAGTCGTCATTTATCGAATCACATAGGACATTCTCTCCTTTTACTAGAAGTGGTAGATTCTTTGTTGATCATTCACCTATCTCCAGGTATAAACTTATTATACCCAATCATAACCCTTTGATATACCCTCAGGGTCTTAAGGGACATGTCAAAGTATAACTCATCATACACAAGATACTATGATGATCTCAAGTCCAAGGATCACTTGTACTACTATCACTAGAGGAATTCCTATTGACAGGCGAGTAAAACTCCATTAGGTATCCTTAGCGAGTCACGTTCAGTGAACTTATTCTCTAATAAGCACCTACATACTTGCTTTAGTGTCTCCACACAAATGATTATGAGATCAATCATCATCTTCATAAGAGCAAGCAACGTATGTACTAATCTATCCGGATTCACTAATCCCCTTTTTAGTAACCATCGATTAGGAACAATTTTAGTTTGTGAGCTATCTAGAATTTAGATCTCATTAGCATGATCACCATCATGATTCTAAAAGCATTGCTCAAAACTATGGGTTTATCACATTTAATATAACAGCACTATGTGGATAATGTAAAATGCCTTTTACAAACGAATAAGATTACAAAGTATATGCTACATCATATCAAATATGATTGGCTTGTGTGCATACTACTTTCAATCTCCCACTTGCACTAAAGCCAATCGTCATGGTATCTAATACCCTTCTTCTCTAAGTGATGATCATCCTGCTGTTTGGATAAAGCTTGAGTAAATGGATATGCAATGTTGTTCTTGAGAGTCCACTATCTCTATAGTGACTTCTTCTCTTTCAATGATTCTACTAATCAAATGAAAGTGCCGCAACACATGTTTGAATCCAAGATGAGACTTAGGAACTATTCCTAGTTCTGTGATGAACTTTTCATCCAAACAATCAACTTGCAGCTTCATTTACAGCTATATACTTTGTCTTTGTCACTAAACCAGCAATTCTTTGCTGTTTGGAACCTTTCCAATTCACTGCACCACCTTTCAAGGTAACGATTTACCTTAAAGTGGATTTGTTATCGTCTTGGTCAGTCTGAAAAAACTTGAGTCTGTTTAGCCCTCTAGTTTTAATTCAAATCTACCATGAATTATGATTACATCTTCAATACCGGTTAAGTACTTAAAGATGTTTATCACTATCTTACAGTGATCTTCTCCAGAATATGACTGATCAACATCAAGCCTATTATATTCATTGCATACATGATAGTAACTCATGTGATCTCTCTTTCAATTGGGGACAATTTTAGAGAGATACACTCCATGGCTCATCATGAGACCTCTCTTGGAGTTTGCCATGCTAAAACGCCTTTAGCATCAAAATGAATATACGTTCCTTGGGTCAAGCCGAACATCCTTTTAAATCTATCTATATAGACTTATATCCCCAATTTTATAGGATGCTCCTCCAAGTCATTCATGGAGGAATGTTTAGACAATTTTATCTTTACTGATTGTAGCATTGGTGTGTTATTCCTTGTCAGTTAGTATATCAACATATAATACCAAGAATGTCACAGCGCTCCCACTGACCCTTTTGTATACACGAGGTTCATTCCCCGTTTTTGATAAAATCAAACTCTTTTGATTGTCTCATCAAAATGAATGTTCCATCTTTGAGAAGCTTGCTTCAATCCATCAATGGATCATTGTAGCTTAAAACACGATTTGCTTCAACCTTTGAAACAAATTCCTCTGGCTGTATCATACATACATTCTCCTCAAGTCTTCACTGAGGAAGGATGTCTCCACATCCATTTTGCCAGATTTCGTAATAAGCTGCAATCGCAAGTAAAATCCAAATGGACTTGAGCATTACCCGGTAATAAGGTTTTATCACAGTCAACTCCTTGACTTGAAAAACCTTTTAAACAGGTCTGGTCTTATAGGTCTCTACCTTGCCATTTGCCCCAGTTCTTTCTCTTAAAAGACCCATAATTCACACTCTAAGCACTAAGCCCTTATGTGGAGTAACTAGAGTCTATAGAACTTGGTTCTCCTACATGGAGTCCATTTCGGATTTCATGGCCATCTACCATTTCTCTGAGTATCTTATACTCATAGCCTTATCGTATATATACTGGATCATCATCCTCTATGATGCGTACCTCATCATCATCCTCTATGATGAATCCATACCTCCCAGGTTTCGTCGGTACTCTTCCAGATTTACGATTCGGTTGTGGTACACTAGGTCTATCTACAGGTTCCTCGGTTCGACTTAAAGTGCTTTGTGGTTCTTAAACTCCTTCAAGATCTAATTACCCTCCCACTAGCTTCTTCAATGATAATCACCTTTATCTAAAGAAGGCAGCGTGTAGGATTATATAGTAATAATACCCTAAACTTTCTTTAGGAATATCCCACAAATCTGCACTTGTCAGATTTTGGTCCCAAACTTATCTTTGAAAACCTTTTTCACATAAGTTGGAACAACCCCTTTATCTTAACATACTTAAGAATAGGAATCCTCCCTATCCATAACCTTTATGGAGTATTGGGGCCAGATTTTTGAGGGTTACCTTATTTTGTAGATATGCAAGCCGTTTCTAGGGCATAACCCCAGATGGATACTAGAATGTCGGTAAAAATCATTATGGACTGCACCATGTCCAACAAGGTACAATTTCTCCTTTTAGATACACCAATCAATTATTGCGTATCATGAGGTTTCCCATTATGAGAAAAAATACCATTTTGAGATGATCTAGAAGAAACTTTATTGCACAAGTATACTATTCCCTCGATCTGATCTAAGAATCTTAATACTTTGTCAATTTGTTTCACTTCTGAATTCTTTGAACATTTCAAATGATTCAGACTTGTATTTCATCAAATACACACATTCAACTCTTTGAATGACCATCTCCTTTTTCTTTTATTAGTTTGTTCAATTTGTAAAATATTTTTCATGTAAGTCAAGTTTACAAAGTCTATCAAGTAATTTTCCAGTTTCAAACAAAACATTATCATTATAAATAGAACAACAATTGTTCTTAAATATAATACCAGAACCTTCCTTGTCCAACAACGGAAGTAATAATGTTTCTAATGAAAACTGGAATATAATAACAATTTATTAACTTAATAGACTTGCCCGTAGGCAATGCTAAACTATAAGTTCCTATGATTAATGTAGCAACCTTTGCTCCATTCCACACATAAGATTACTTACTTTGTTTAGCTTTCTACTTCTGCTTAGTCTCTGCATTGGATTGCATACGTGAGAACTACGGCCGGTATCCAATACCTAAGTAGAACCTTGACTTATAGAAAAATTTATTTTTAATCATGAACAAATCTATATCTGTAACCGAAGCTTCATTAAGCTTCTTCTGGTTAGCCTCTGTAAGATTCTCCTTACAGTTTTCCTTTCCAGTATCCAGGCTTATTGCAGTGGAAGCAAACTCCTTTGCTATCTGCATCAGTCTTGTTCTTATTATCCTTTGTTTTTGCCTTTCCATTTACCTTCTTGAATTGTTCTTCTTTTAAGAAGATCCTTTGGTCCTCTTCCGCTTCCTGGAAGAAACATCTACCAGTAAGACTTGGTCTTTCTTGGTTGGAGAGTGACTCTTACAGTTTTCAACATGTTTAAGCAACTCAGGCAGGCTGACATATAGCTTATTCATGTGAAAATTCACAACAATTTGTGAGAAAGAGTCTGGAAGTGATTGCAAGATCAAATCTTGGATCAACTCTCCATCCATTAAAACCCAGTTGTCCCAATTGTTCAATCAGATTGATCATTTTAGGACATATATCTGTACTATAGTGCCATCGGTCATTCTAGATCGGAAGAGCTCCTTAGATATCTGATATCTAATAGTCCTACTTTCCTCACCCTTCAACTCCTTGAAGGTGCAGGAGTATAGTAGGAGCATCCATAGTTTCAATGCTGACGCTGAAGCTCGTTACTCATGGATGCGAGCATGATGCATTGAGCCAACTGTGCATCATCTTGCCACTTTCTAAAAGTAGCAATCTCTTCCTCTGAGGCATTTTCTGCAACCATTGCAGGGATAGGCATATTAAAAACATAAGATAGCTTTTCAGCCTTGAGAACTATTCTCAAATTCTTTAACCAGTCCTTTTAATACGGTCCGATTAATTAGCATCTAATATGTTATGCAGTGATAGTGAATTAGACATCGTAAAATTCTATAAATGAATTTATAATTTAACAACATTTTAGCATACATTCATTTATTAATTAATTACCAAAATAAATTAGGTCTTTATTTTAAATTGGTATCTCTCACTTTTTCATCAAACTGTATTACCCTCCCTATATAGTTCGGCATATCTAATTAAAGATTTGCTAGTGAGACTAAGGATCCCATTTCAAATGTATATAGCCTTGTGGTGACACAACAAACGATATATAAATAAATAGGTAGACAACTATTGTCAATTACATCTCTATGTAACTCCTTGTATTTTGCCTCTTAGATTATTTTGATCAAGTGGTGACACATCCGAATCAAAATTATCCAAGTTAAGTCCATCCTAGCACTTCCATATATTCGAAAGAAAAACACTGTCCTTGTGGTGACACAACAAAACAGCATCGTTCAGTCTATGTATAAGCATCAAATGTGATAAAGCAACATCTTAAATATTTTAATACTTGCCTTGTGGTGACACAACAAACTCATATTAAATATTTAATACTCTATTGCTTTACCATGCTAGAAGGCGACCTTCGATATTCCAAATATCTTTGAACGCTTAGGACTTAATATGATTTCTTTGAGGGGTTTGTTATTATTTGTCTCATCTTGTTTAGCGCGCATGCACATATATATATAAAATACGCGTCATATTATTTAACATGCGAAGCATGTTGTATAATATATAATATATACATAGTAAGCAAGCACATATAGAATACTATATTCTACCCGGATTGATTATGGACTTTTATTCTAGTTTGGTTCACTAGAGCCACCAAGTGAACCAAAAGGTCAAACCTAGGGTGCAAGAATTAAATTTAAATATAACTATTACATTTAAACCCGGGCTCCATTACAAACGGGTTTTCAAGCGCTCCTTGCTCCTTTGTCTCCAATTCTTCAAGTAATTCTAACTAAACCTATTTACATAAACTATTTACAATAAATAGAAACCCTTGATCAGCAGTCAAGGGGAAGTACATAGGAGGGAGATAGAATTTACATTAAGAAAAAATTAGAGAAGACGAGGTACCAGACCCCATTTATAAAAAAACCCATTCATTCAAGCATCCACTAAATAAATCCAATCACACATTGGTCAGTAGTCCATAATCAATCCCTATTTAATTATCATACATATCTCCATATGTATCAATAAATAACATTCATCTCATGAATAATAAAAACAATTCCATATATGCATTGATATCATTTAATGGGCAATTAAAAGTTTACTAGAAATCCAATTTGAAACAAAAAATAAACTCCTTTATTTTGATCAAAATTTAAATCATAATAAACTTATTTATTTTATTTTATCCAATTTTGAATAAAAATAAACTCTTTTATTTTTAATCAAATTCCAAATCAAAATAAACTCTTTTATTTTAATTAACATGGAATCCAATTTCAAGTTCAAAACAAACTCTTTTATTTTAACTTAAAATTGTTGGAAAATAAAATATGTTGAATCCTATTCCTTATCAAAATAAACATCTTTATTTTTAAGTAAACATGGAATCCTATTCCATATGTGAATAAACTCCTTTATTCTAGGAAACATGGAATCCTATTCCATATGTGAATAAACTCCTTTATTCTAGTTAACTTAGAATCCAATTCCAAGTTCAAATAAAACTTTTAATTTTAATTATATTCCAATTCAAAATAAACCTTTTATCTTAACTGAAAATAAATAAAATCAAAATAAAAAAATTTCAAAATCTGGAGACTGGCGCGGCCGCGCTCCAATATGAACTAGGAGCGGCGCGGCCGCGCTGCACCCCAGAAACGTTTTCTGGGTTCAGGCGCGACCGCGCTCCAGAATGAACTGGAAGCGGCGCGGCCGCGCCGCGTAGCAGACTTCGAAAAAATTTTTGTTGCCCAGAAAATCGATCCAATCGCATACCCATACATACATGGAATCATAATAATTGATAATTAGCACAAGGTTAGGCTCTGATACCACTGTTAGGTTTGTACATAGCGCGAATATGCAATCAAATTACATAAATAGTGCGGAAGCGCGATAAAACGGATTTTAAAATTTTTCATACAAACCATCACCATGATCATCCATGTGCTCAATTATCAATTAAACGAAAGAGATAGAGATTAAGAAATTATACCCTCGTAGAACCGTGCTTCCTCGGGTACAAGTTCACCTCCAATTCCTTCGCGTTCTCCTTGAATTTCACCGATGGGATTCCTTTCTTTGATCAACGTTAGCCACCCAAGTGTTTGGCCTCTAGAGGTGATCCACCAAGGAATAATAGTTATTCAAGAAGATGGGCGTTGGCAAAACCCTAGTTTCTATCTCTATAGAAATTGCAAGTACTCTCTCTCTCTCCAATTCTTATGGAAGAGTGTGTAACTGTCTAACCCTAAATCATGATAAGACTCCTCTTATTTATAGATATAGGGAACCCTCCTAAACTATTTAGGATTAGGGTTTTTATTTTAATTAAACTCCTTTAATTAATTGAACTCCTAATCCAATTAGGAATTCATGAGAGAGTACTTCTATTAATTAATTCCCAATCCCTATTAGGAATTAAATAATAGTAATAGTAATAATAATAATAAGACTCCTCTTATTAATTTATATTTAATATTTCCAAAATATTAAATAATAAATATTAAGCTATTTAATTTATTCTATCTCCATAGATTAAATTAAATACACTTAACTTATTATTACGATTATGCCATTTACTTCTTAAATAAATATTTTTCTTTTGCAGTGTGACCCTTTAGGTTCTCCATATTAAACCGGTTGTGAATAAATCAATTAGAACAATTCTAATCTTATTTAAATAAATAAATTAAACTATTTAATTCATTTAAATAAATAATGTTTATTCTACAATAAGGGTAAGCCCCCTTAGCGATCAACGACTTTCCAGATAATATAGATTTCAACATTAATCACAAAAAGAACCTTTCAGTGAATAGTTTACCGTACAATTCAATCCTTCTACCATACAATGTTCCCAATTAAATATAAGACATGGAATTACTGTCAAGTCTTATTTTATTTAATTATATGTATTTCGATTCTGAAATGCACAACTCTAATTAATGCAAATTAGAAAAAACTCCTTTCTAATTTCATTCTGCTTTGGCCAAAGACTTCTGAGTCGTCATTTTATCGAATCACATAGGACATTCTCTCCTTTTACTAGAAGTGGTAGATTCTTTGTTGATCATTCACACCTATCTCCATGTATAACTTATTATACCCAATCATACCCTTTGATATACCCCTCAGGGTCTTAAGGGACATGTCAAAGTAAAACACAAAATACACAAGAAACTATGATGATCTCAAGTCCAAGGATCACTTGTACTACTATCACTAGAGGAATTCCTATTGACAAGCGAGTAAAACTCCATTAGGTATTCCTTAGCGAGCCACGTTCAGTGAACTTATTCTCTAATAAGCACCTACATACTTGTTTTAGTGTCTCCACATAAATGATTATGAGATCAATCATCCTCTTCATAAGAGCAAGCAACGTATGTACTAATCTATCCGGATTCACTAATCCCCTTTTTAGTAATCCATCGATTAGGAACAATTTTAGTTTGTGAGCTATCTAGAATTTAGATCTCATTAGCATGATCACCATCATGATTCTAAAAGCATTGCTCAAAACTATGGGTTTATCACATTTAATATAACGGCACTATGTGGATAATGTAAAATGCCTTTTACAAACGAATAAGATTACAAAGTATATGCTACATCATATCAAATATGATTGGCTTGTGTGCATACTACTTTCAGTACGTTCGATCTGAGGCTGAAATCTGAAGAGATTTAATTGGGTGTTTGAAGATAAGCTGTGTTGGGGCTAGGTTTTCATCGTAAGTTCTTCATCTCTTTGGATTTATTCTTGCATGTGTTTATTTTCAACTCATTTACAGTCTTTGTGTATATAAACGTGTTTGAGGTGCTCAATTTGTTTTGTTATAATAGTTTTTCTGCTTTCATAGTGGTAGCATAGTGGTGGCTGCGGTGGCAGCAGTGGTGGTTTTTGTGTCTCTAGCCTCCACTAAAAATTAGGTTTTAATTTCTCCTTTGTTAATTTTCCCTAAAATTTAGGTTTTAATTAGAAATTTAACGATATTTGGAGCTAATTTGGGTTATAATATGAATGAGACCCATTTGTTCAATTTTAGATATCTGTGAGACCCATTTTGGGTTAATATATTATTTCATCTCCGTATCTGTAAAAATCTTTTCCCCATGCACTACTAGGTCCATTTAGTTGCTTAGGTCAACAAGTTTGTGCATAAGCTGTATTATAATGGGTAACTTTTTTGTCACAGAGTTATCTGTTAATGTATATCAATAATCAGGACATATGCAGTTAAGTATGGGACTGCCAGTTTTCTTATGCGCGCCTATGGAACTTGTATTCTATAGGAGCGATAGTTGAGCTAAGCTTCTAAGTGTTATTGAAGACTAATTAAATCTGTATTATTACATAAAGCATAACGATAATCTTCATTTTCATTTGAAAATCCTTTGTTTTTCCTTCTTGGGTCCGTTCTAATGTTTATTTCACAAAGAGTGAGTTAAGGGGTTTCTTATTCATGATTATTTAGTCTAGCCAATTGATAGGGGACATTGTGCTTATTTAGTGTTTTATATTTAGTGTTGGACTCTAGATGACATGTTTTATTTTTTTTAAGATGGATAAGTCATGGATGTGTGCTGATAGAAGGTCACGAGAGTATGAACTAGGCGTTGATGAATTCTTGAGGTTTGCAGTAGACAACGCGAGAAATGTGAATCTTATTCATTGCCCTTGCGTAAAATGTGGAAACATTTTAAAATTTGGTGCCAAAATTATATGGGATCACTTGTATTTTAATGGTGTTCATACTAGTTATCAAACTTGGATATGGCATGGAGAACCTAGTATGTCAGATGCAGATGAACCTTTTGTAGGCACTACTGAACAAGGCTATGTCTCTGAAACAGTAGATATGGAAGATAATGGTTTTGGGGATTTCTCAAATGATCCGTGTGAGTTTCTTAATGTGATTGGGGATGGAGATGAACCCTTGTACCCTGGTTGTAAATTTAGTAAGTTAGGTGCACTTGTTAGACTCTACAATTTAAAAACAAAGCATGGGTTGAGTGATGTTGGTTTCACAGAGCACTTGATTTTTCTGACTGAACTTCTTCTAGAAGGTAACCAATTACCTTGCTCCTTGTACGAGGCAAAGAAGACTTTACATGCCTTAGGAATGGATTATGAGAAAATACATGCTTGCCCTAATCACTGCATCTTGTATAGAAAGGAATTTGACCAGGTAACTAATTGCCCAAAATGTTCTCTCTCAAGGTGGAAGATGGATAAGAATGAGCATGTAAGAGAAGGGGTGCCTGCGAAGGTGTTATGGTACTTTCCTCCTATCCCGAGGTTTAAACGTATGTTTAAATCTAGCAGGACAGCTGAGAGTTTGACTTGGCATGCTAATAATAAAATGAGTGACGGTTATATGCGTCATCCATCAGATTCACCATCTTGGAAGCTAGTGGATGATAAGTGGCCGGAGTTTGGTAAAGACCCTAGAAGCCTTAGACTTGCTCTTTCAGCGGATGGGATCAATCATCATGCTTCTCTTAGTAGTAGATACAGTTGTTGGCCTGTTATAATGATTATTTATAATCTTCCGCCTTGGTTATGTATGAAAAGAAAGTTCATGATGTTGACTTTGTTAATCTCGGGTCCTAAACAAGCCGGTAATGATATAGATGTCTACTTGGAACCATTGATTGATGATTTAAAGTGTTTGTGGAAGGGGGTTCCAGGGGTGTATGATGCATTTAGAGGAGAATACTTCATGCTCAAAGCCCAATTAATGTGGACTATTAATGACTTTCCTGCCTATGGGAACTTATCTGGATGTGTTGTAAAAGGTTATAAAGCATATCCTATATGTGGCAAGGATACACCTAGCCATAGGTTGACACATGGTAACAAAGTTTGTTACATTGGCCACCGAAGATTCTTGCCTCAAGATCATTCATTTCGGAAGCAGCGAGTAACATTTAATAGAGAACAAGAATTTAGACCACCTCCTGTGTCACTAATGGGGGAGGAAGTATTTAGAAAGGTTGATGGTTTGACTCATGCTGTTGATGACAAGGATAACAGGCCTTGTTGGAGGAAGAAGTCAATCTTCTTTGAACTAGAGTATTGGAAGTTTCTTCATATTAGACATTGTCTTGATGTTATGCATATTGAGAAAAATGTATACGAAAGTATTATTGGTACATTATTGGAGATTCCGGGGAAAAACAAAGATGGGGTTGTAGCTCGGTTAGACCTCTTAGAAATGGGGGTTAAGACTTATTTGCGGCCAGATTTTGGGGGAAAAAGGACACGTTTGCCTCCAAGTACTTGGAATCTATCGAGGGCAGAGAAAAGAGTTGTATGTAATTCTTTATATGGCATGAAAGTCCCAGAAGGTTACGCTTCTAATGTCAAAAGTCTTGTATCATTGCAAGACCTAAAACTCTATGGGCTTAAGTCTCATGACTGTCATACCTTAATGCAACAATTGCTCCCTGTTGCCTTACGTTCGGTGATGGAAAGACCTGTGAGGTATGCAATTATCAGATTGTGTTTTTTCTTTAATGAGATATGCGACAAAGTCATCGACATTTCAAAACTAGATAAAATGCAAGCTGATGTAGTGGTAACCTTGTGTTTGCTTGAGAAGTATTTTCCACCATCATTCTTTGATATCATGATTCATGTCGTGGTGCATCTTGTTAGAGAAGTTCGATTATGTGGGCCAGTTTACTTTAGATGGATGTATCCATTTGAAAGATTCATGAAAGTATTAAAAGGGTATGTACGTAATCGTACTCGGCCTGAAGGTTGCATGGCTGAATGTTATATTATTGGTGAAGAAGCTTCAGAGTTTTGCGAGGAATATTTATCTGATGTTAGTACTATTGGGATCCCATCGAGGCGAAATATGGGTCGTACACAACCCTTATCTGGTGCTACCGTAGAATCTACGGAGCGTGACATGTTAGACCAAGCACATCGTTGTGTATTAGACAACACGGATGAAGTTGAACCATATATCAGGTAATTTAAACGTTTTTCTACATAAGATAGAAGAATTTTGTATTATAATTCAACGACTAAAATCTGATTGTCTTCTATTTCATGTAGTGAACATATGATACATCTGAAAGAAACTTATCGGAGATTCAAAAAAAGAACAAAGTGGCTACAAGATAAGCACAATCGCACATTCATTGATTGGTTTCGCAAAAGGGTAAAATTGTGTTTATCTTTGTAAATGTTTGCTGGTTGCTCTTGTTTGTTTCTTGATTTATATTATTTTGGATTCAGGTTGCACATGAACTTACCCAAGCATCCAATGACATAACGGAGACTTTGCGGTGGCTTTCAGATGGCCCGTGTATGGAAGTACTAAAGTATAAAAGCTACATTGTCAATGGGCTGCACTTTAACACCAAGTCACGTGATGATGTGCGAGCTGTTCAAAATAGTGGAGTGCACCTAGTGGCAAAGACAATGCAGCTTTCTAGTGTAAAGGATAAAAATCCTGTTGTGGGAGACATGAGTTTCTATGGGGTCATTCAGGAAATATGGGAGCTAGATTATCATAAGTTTAGAGTACCTATTTTTAAGTGCGATTGGGTTGAGAACAATAATGGCATTAAAGTAGATGAACTTGGATTTACGTTGGCCAATCTTGTTAGGATAGGTTTTAGAAATGATCAATTTGTTATGGCTAACCTAGTCAAACAAGTCTTTTATGTTGAAGATCCTTTAGATTCTATGTGGTCAGTTGTATTATCAACCCCAAATAGGGATTATAATGATTGTGCCAGTGATGATGAGCTAGGGGACATTGTAATTGACCATGAACCCTTTACAAGGGGTATGCCTGCAGTTGAGACATTTGATGGTGTTTTTCACGAGGACAACTCACAATACATGAGAGCTGACTGTGAGGATATTTGGATTGATAAGGAATAGGAACTCTTGTGGCAATTAATAGAACTCAATGAACTGAATGTTTAACTTCCAGCAGTTGTATTTATGAACTAAATTATTTTTCAACAATTGTATTTATAACTCAATATTTATTTGCCTTTAAATGTTACTTTTCACATGTATTTATATTTTCCAGCAGTGTAAATTTCCATTTTAGCAGTTTAAAATGTTACTTTTCCAGCAGTTACAATGTGTTTATTTTCCAACAGTTGTATTTATAACTCAATGTTTATTTGGTTATAGATGGTATTTGATTGGTCATGTACAATAAGCTTGAGAAACAGTATGGTGATGGTAGGAAGTATGTTAAAAGTCATTCCTGTGATTTTTAATCTTTTTAAGTATTATACAAGTTAAATATGATCAAGATTTTGAAATTGAAACTTTTAAGTTTATATAGTAGTAGAGCTTGTTGAATATGGTCAGCCATTTTGGTAAACAAATTTGTTTGGATGAATGTACGAAAAATGGAAATAAACTTTCTTTTGCTTGAATCTGCATTGAGGTTGATGTTCATACATCTATTAGGTTCATGATTGTTCTGCCTATGAGATTATCTGTTTGGTGTTATATACCTGTTTTGGCTTGGTCGATTCCTTTGCTAGTGTTATAGCTGTCTTAGTTATTCTTGTTTGTTAGTTTGTTAACAACTTGTTCTGCTATGTTGGATATCTATTGTTGCTTTATCTGTTTTGTCTCCTTTAGTTGTTCAGACCATGATGATGGCTGAACCGGTTTGGAGATGCAGTTATATGAGAGTGGTTTGCAGTTTTGGGTCGATTGTGGTATTGTTTGTGGGTTTGCTGTGGTTTGCTAACATTCCAATTTGTACATAGAGCTTTCCCTTGCTGCCTTTTGTTGTTGATTGCTGCAGGCTGTTTGTTGACCAATTAGTCTATAGTGGGAGACTAAACTTTTTGTTCTTTTATTTCAGTGGGATAAGGCAAATGGATTAACGTACACACAAGAATAAATTGACGAAGTACGGGATGAATGGGCAACGTATGTGAGCAGCTACATGTAGAGCCTCGAGTTAACGGTGGATATGTACATGGTTAGATGAATGTACGTTTTTTGGGAGAACCTAGGCTTTTTTGAACATGCTTTGGTAGTAGCTTAATTTGATGGATAGTTTGGTTTATTTTGTGGATGCATGTAATCAAATTCACAATTCAATATATTTTTGGTGGATGTAGTAATTTGAAATTGTAAACGAATGGTATTATTGGGATGTATTGTTGATACATTTTGGCTTTAAATTTAAATGAGAATTTAGACCTTTTTTAGCTATATAGCATGGCATTAGCAGATTGCAGGTGCACTAGTAATATAAGCGAACAACAACTTTTTTTTCTTTTTAAAAATGTTGTGTATGCAGCACAGCTACAACGTTGTTACATGATTACAACATTTGCAAGTCAATCTACAACATTTTAAACACGTCGTCTGTTGTTGCTTTCTATGGTTAAAAAACGTTATATAAATTTGTCTAAATAGTTGACACATTATAAACGTTGTATAAATGTGGCTAAACGTTGTCTATTATATTAAACTACAACGTTTTATATAAATTAGATGACACATTATAAACGTTGTATAAATGTGGCTAAACGTTGTCTATTATATTAAACTACAACGTTTTCGAGCATCTACTAATTTATGAAAAACAAATCTACAACGTTTTTTTCTTTAAAAACGTTGTATAAGGTGCCTAACTACAACGTTTTAAAACGTTGTATGAGGGTGTCAAATAGATGACACCCTTAACCACGACGTTTTGCTGAGAGAAACCACAACGTTGTTTACGCGTTATCTATTTACTGTTTTGTAGTAGTGTACGGACGCCATGTCGGTCGCCTTGTCGCCTAGGAGTCCTGGCAGTCGACTACCGCCATGACTCGCCGTGGCGCCGTGACAACTATGCTCCAGATATAGACTTTTATACTAATACTCAAGTTCAGACTCTAAAATTTGGATATAATTCAAGCCAAATCACACCTAAGATTTAAGATTCAAGTCAGTGAATGGCTAGACAAACACTATAGTGTGACATTTATATTTGTTTTCCTTCTTTGACAACATCAACAATCAATGCCAATTCAGATGGAGGATTTTTCTTAGTATTGAAGAATTATGGCATAATGGAGGAATTAGTAGATCACATAAAAAAGCAAACAGATTTCAAAGTTTATGGCAAAGTGAAGCCAAGGATATAGCATATTAATAAGAAACGCCTAGTCAGTTTAACAGGTGACAGGTCAATTTAATGTGACATGCTAGAATGTTAACGAATGCTAGTAGAATCTTGATATCAGATGCTAGTCAGTGCAAAATCAAGTGATAATTAGTTTCAAGACAAACGCTAATCATTTAGTAAGAAATGCTAGTTAAATTTTATAATCAGATACAAGCCACTTGAATGTTAAGCGCTGCTCAATTCAACATGAAATGCTAATCAGTTCATGTTCTTAACTAAGCCACAAGACCGTACTTGCCTAATGTGACATCAACTTACTGCATGCCCCTTAGTCATTTGAATTGATTAAAAGAATTTGGAAACCACAATGGAAAAAACATAGACCAAATTGACAAAACTCATGAAAACATCATATAAACCCCACCGCTTGCCTCAGTGGTTTAAGGGAGAACTTGGGTCCAGCCGTAAACCCGGAGTCTTGAGTTCAACTCCCACTCGAAGCAACATAGGAGCCTGTTTCGGAAGCCTTGTTCGGTGTGGGGAGATTAGTCCAACGCAAATCGGGATACTCCACATATCAAAAAAAAGAGAACAAAAAAAAACATCATATATGAAAGTATGAGTCGCAGACAAGAAATTATATTCCCTCTATCCACTAAAACAAAACAAAAAAAGGTCCTAATTTCTTAGCATTTAGCAGAGAAAATGGTACTCTTCTTTTTTGGACAGAGAGTGTACATGTTAGCATATATCCAAAATGTCCCATAAGTCCTAGAACAATGATATACTGACAACAGCTCCACAAAATGTTTCATATATTATAGAAGCACTATGTACGAATGAACCTAACCTTAACAAAGATGCCTATATTGTGGATTTCTTACTGGCTAGCAAGTCATCCTTATTGCACTTAATTTCTCTACCAATTGGTGATGCTATACGTTAGGTCATTCGTAAGGTTGAGCTTAAGGTGGCTCCCCGTGAATGGGTTTGAGCTTTTGGTTCCCTTGTCCCTTCTCCATCAATTCTCCAACTTGCTTCTGCAACTCCTTTGTCTCCTCTGGATTACTTCGATAAGCTGGACGATTTGGAATGGATGCTCCAGGCACGAAATCAATCTGATGCTTAATTCCCCGAATAGGTGGTAATCCTTGTGGAAGCTCCTCGGGAAACACATCCTTATAATCCTGCAAAAGAGATGAAACAACACTAGGCAAAGAAGAATTATTAGCGTTAGTATTCAAAAGCACCTCTTTATACCGAAGTATAATCATCGGCTGTTTAGCATCTAAAGCTCGCCTCACGTCGCTCTTTTTTGCATAGATATTGGTTTTTCGCTCATCATCTTTTCTTCTCTCTCTTTCTTTTTCTCTCTTATTTTTTTCCTCATTTTTTTCATCAATTTTTTTCTCACTTTCTTTTTTTTCACTTTCTTTTCTTTGTACATGATCTTTTTGCAAATATAATTGATCCTCATGTACCTGCTTTGGTGACATAGGACATAACGTAACCTTTCGCTGATTATGAACAAAAGAATACTCGTTCGTGAAACCATCATGCTTCACCCGCCGATCAAACTGCCATGGGCGGCCTAGCAATAAATGACCCACCTGCATCGGAACCACGTCACACAATACCTCATCCACATACTTCCCAATCGTGAACGGTGTAACCAACATCTCACCATGCATAGCCAACTCCCTTTCATCTATATCCTCTAACGGTGGCATTGAGTCGGTATCACTAGCTTCCTCTTCGGTTTCCACCTCTCCGTTGTCAAGTAACAACATCGTCCTTTGATGTGGGTGGGAACCAAAAGTAATACAGTGAAAAGACAGGAAGTGCACATGCCGATGAAGATAATAGTCGAAGATTGCCAAAGAGTGATCTATCAGTAGCCAGGAAGTAATCTATCCATGTAATAAGTGCTTTATGACTGTTACTAGTTTTTCCATAATTTCTAGAAGAACTAAAATATTGGAGCAACAGTCATCTTTATGCGATACCTAAAAAATACTAGGTGCCGAATTCCCATAAAATGCACAATCTCACAATTAAGTTAATAGAGTCATCAATCATAACTATCCATGCTTTAAATGAAAAGTTGGGGAGGGGGAATGAGGAAAAGGGGGTTGTCAACTATCAATTAAGAAGATTGTGATGGTTAAATATGCAGATACATATATAAGTTGATGTATGTATATATACAGAGAGAAAGCGGTCACACACTCAAATCAGATTGGCTTTGTGCGGTTCATATGATTTATTCAATATATAAATGTTGAAGATAATTGACCACATCAAAGTATTGCAGAGTTTAAAAACTGAAGATAAAGCACACCTGTAAAAGGAGGAATGCCCATTTCAACACCCATATGGGCAAGAGCATTTCTTATCTCTTTCTTACTGATCTTTCCTTTATCTTCAGTATCTAAAACAGTGAAAAGATTCTCTGCCACCATTGCGAAATCATCTTCATCATCCAAAAACATTCGAAGAGTTTGCCCATCCAAAACCGCAACAACAAGTGGACAATCTGAAATACAAAGTCAGATACAAGCAATTTATTATTTCCTCTCATCAAACTAGACAAAGGCAACATGCAAATTAATGAGAAACAAATAAAACAAAGGTAATGAAAACTGTTGTTTGATCAATTTAGAACTTCAATTCCAGTGGAGTATCCTACAAAAAAAAAATTTAATTTCCTTCTCCAAATCCTATTCTTAATTGACGGTTATGCAGTTTTAATTAGAAGGATTGGAAATTTTATAATATTCTTCATGTGGGTAAAAATATCCACCACTCGGATAAAGTCACAAGTGCAAAACATGTCTCCAAAACCCTAATTATAAAAGGGTATTACAGCCATTATAGTGGAGTACAAAAATCCTAATACAAAGTTGACTCCATAAAGGATTTTGGAAGCACCACGAATCTTGTGCGGACCCTACCAATAGTTATATCTTTATTGGGATCAATTAAAAGGAACCAAATCCTAAGTTGACTCAATGACGAGTACAAATCCAACTCTAGAAGGAACCTCATTCCTTATTGGACTCTACTAAAGGTATAATTCTCCTATAAATACTTATGCTATGTTTGGATTGGAAGAATAAGAGCAAGAATGGAATGGGTTATTCTACCGAAATGATGAATGGGTTATTTGGTTGCATATTTCGTACGGAATACTATATTCCTACCGGAATGTTAGTAAGCTGAAAATAAAAAATTTCATTCCCAGAGGGAGGGTCTTGAATAAGTGAATCCGTCCTCTGATGTTGGTCAATTAACAACAATACCCTTGTAAAGATATAATATGGTTTTATCGGTTCATTATTCAGTTGATTGATTTTGCCCCGAGAGGATTCACAAATCAATTTCATCACAATTTCATGGCTCCAAGTTAGCTAGGAGTACAAACAATGAAGTGAACTTCAATTGTAATGGGCAAGAATAGAGAGAGATCGATAACTTTTGATACCAGTAGCTGACCCCTCCGTTGACAATGGCACTTCTTCCAAACCTTCTTCTTCTTCCGCTTCTTCTTCTAATCATTCTGGCCGCGAGGTTAATTAATCCTATATTTTATTGAGCTGTTTTAGGTTTTAATTTTATGATGCTTAGGGTTACACTTTATGTTGTTGTTTCCGGTTAATTCATTGCTTAGTTTGGATGAACATGTGTATAGTTATGGCTTTTACAGTCTTTTGAGTAACAAAAAATCAAATTCAGTTGGTTTTGTTGCTCCAGAGTTTCTTTTACTGTGTAATTTTAGTAAATGCTGAAAATGGTTAAGAAAAGAACTCATTTCCATTCATTTCTTCTCATTCTGTTTAAGAAGAGATGTAATCTTAGTGTTATTTTACGTTTTTCAGTTTGATTACTTTATGGTTTGGTCTTAATTGTTTGGTTTTGGCAAGAGAAATTCTTAGTACTTGAAAATATTGGTCTAGTTTTCATGCCAGATCTGAATTATCATTTACTAGTCAGTTTACTGATCTTGTCTTGGAGATGATACTATATGTAAATATAAATCTTGGTGATGAATTGCTAATCATCTCAGTTACATTATGAGAAAAGGATTGCAAATCATGCTTTTAGTCTTTTCCTTCTTGTTCTTCATTTTTTTGGTTTTCAGTTTATCCAGGGTTAAGCCATAATTTGCAGAGATCTTGTGTTCCTTTCTTTGGCATCTATGGAGTGCATCCATTTTACTTTCTTGGGCTTGTATCTGAAAAAGAAAAGGGGTGCCTCTGAAATTCAGTTTACTAGGTCACATGAAAAATAATCTTTTCTTATTCAGCTATCAATATCTTTCAGTAGAGCTACTTATCAAATATATATACTAGAATTTATTTTGCATTTGGACTGAATTATTCAGTCTGGCCTTTCTTCTAGCAATCTATTGTAATTCACCACCAACGTTTTAGATTCTTAGTGGGTAAAAGTAATTCAATGACATGCTTATAAACTTATGATTGCTCTTATTTCTTCAAAAGTTCTCAATGAATGTACCACATAGGCCTCATTGTTTCATGTTTGCATCTAATGTTGGCCTAATGGCTTCAAAGTTGATGAAGACCTCAAATTTTGAATGTTTGCAGGGTCCTAGGTATTTGTGTGCCATTTTTTCCCTGTTATTGCTTGTGACTTCTTAGTTGTAACTCTTAGTCTATTGCAGATGCATTAAGGACACACAAAACAAGTTTATGTGACTATGACCTTCCTCTATCACGCAAGCTGACGTCGAGCACATTATCTTTGCAAGCTGAATTTGGTGACTAGGACTTGTTAAAAGCTATGAAATTCTTCTTCTTCTTCTTCTTCTTCTTCTTCTTTGTTTATTTGAGTATTACTTTTTTTAGGCTCACTTTTTTACCTTAACTTTTTTTTAATCCTATTGTGACTTCCATTTTCTTGTTTTTTTTTCCTGACAAGTTATGTTTATCATTTTTCACTCTGTAGACATTTTACAAAGTTGTTAGGAGTTGGGCCTCAAAAAAGTTCATGACCAGATGGTACGTAAGCTTTTGTTCTCATCTCCTCTTTTCTATTTGAATCCAAGACATCCACTATGATGCAAATGTTAAATAAATATTCAGATATTCTGATGTATAATACGATTCGTTACTTGTATAATGTTCTTTTATACATATTCTTCAGTTGTTGTCCTAAGTTCGAAACTATACCGCAAGTTCTTTTGTTAAAATTGCGTCAAAACAAGCTTTCACTGAGCAATTGGTAACAACATGGTCATTGCCTGCACCATGGTTACCATCTTGTGTGGAGTTTGTTGAGAGATTATGATTTTCCTGTTTCTGTACCTAAAGATCTTCTTGATAGTTGTGATGCGTCTGGAGTGATAGTTACTATGCTATTGTTATCCTTATGTTTTCTAGTTATTTGTGTATAACCATAACTTAACTATCATCATCAAATAAATAGAGAATTGATATTTTCTCAAGTAAAAATGATAATTTCACGAAATCCGTCTTGAGACGTTACTATGCCTGTGTACTTGAGACGATATTCACTGCACTACTCCTCTACTGCTGTACTTGGCTCTGACTTTTTTTCTAAGTTTGATCACACATGCAGTGCAACTAATGAGTTCATGCATTTTAGATTATCTTAACATATTTGGTGTGAATTTTATCACACATGTGCAACTAATGATGTTCTAATCTGATGTTGGAATTTGGTAGAATCAAGAGTTTTGGAAATTACATTTTAGTTAGCTCCCTAGTAATTAGTTCAGGCAGGGCAGCAATTCCAGTTTTGTTCTAACTTAGTTAAGAGGCAATACACCTTTTTCCAACTTTGTTCTGGTAGTATAATGCACACTGGGTGATATGGATGGTGATGCATGACGAGCCAGTGAAACATGTTTTGGGTCAATACGAGCCTTTATAAGTCCATGCCAAAGAGTCAAAAAGCAGAATATTTTAAATTTAATTTGGATTTGTAATTTTAGTACTTATCATTATTTTTATTAAGATTATAATTATGATATTGTAATTTGATATGGTGTAGTGGGCAGAATATTGTGTTCGATAATTACTGTGTTTTAATGTTTTTCTTTTTTTAATTACTGTGTTATCTTTTTTTCTCTAACTTGTTTTAGGTGCACAAAAAGAGAGCAAAGTGGCAGAATAAAACATTTCCAAATTATTTGGATCTATGTGTTATATTTGGCAAGAATAGAGCAACTGAAAAAGATGCTCTATCTGCCGCGGGAGTTAGATGAAGAGATCCAAACAAATGAGCAACACAAGAATCTTAGTAATGCGTTGAGTAATGTACCCGGTCTAACTGATAATGAGCGTAACAAGGTCATGTGCAAGCTTGCTTGTGAGGAGGAGTTGATGGTGGTCTTCTTTAGCCTTCCCGATGAGCGAAAAGAGGGTTATGTCAAGGATTTATTGACTGGAGTGCTATACTAGTTATTTAGATATTTTACTATGTTGTTAGTTATTGAATGATGATATTGGGTTTTTGTCTATGATTTATTGATGGGATGCATTACTAGTTGATTGGATATTTTATTAAATTGTTGGTTGTTGAATGATAAAGTTATTCGTTATGTTATTAGATTTATCATCATTATATATTATTGAGTGGGGTGTTACACTATATATATATATATATATATTTAGTTTTCATCAATTAAAATAAAGTTAATAGATTGATTTAAGGACTTGAATTAATTATTGGATTAATTAAAAAGTTGTAATTTTTTTTTGTCATATCTACTAAATGTATGTGGTTACAAGCTTAGCTAGTTTTTCTATAATCCTATTAATATTAATTAATTGTTGTTTAAAAGTTATGACAATAATAAAGATAGAGGGAAAAAATTAAAAAAAATAGAAAAATTACAAGTAGAAAAAAAGAGGAAGAAAGATAGAATTATAAAAAAATTCTAGAGAAATATGAGTCAAATATTAAAAGAAATTGAATTTAAGTTAAAATTGAACATTTGGGGGGTATTTAGGTCATTGTCTAATTATTTATTCCATTCTTGATTTAAATGAGATTATTTAATTGATTAAATATGTGACATTAAATTATATAATAAGGTAGTTATTAAAATAAATTAGAAATGAGGAATAAATGAGTAACCAAATATGGCCTTAATGGGAGTTGGTGCCAGTTATTAAATTGACACCATGTTCTGCCATTTAGTTTTCACGTATTATTATTATATGCATTATTGTTCATCAGATTCTAAAAATTTTGCAGAGAGAAAAAGAAAGAATTGAGAGGAATTAGAGAATTGGGAAGAAATTCCATTCAATTGTTGCATAATCCGAGCACTAATCAAGGTAATTCCTTGATTTCAAACTTTAATTTATGTTCTTATGAGTTTTGTTCCATGAACGTACACTGAGTTCTCTGTAAATTGAATTTTATGGTTAAATTCTAAATAACTTGATGCTAGATGTTTGTAAGCATGCATAAATCTAATTTATATAGTTTGTATATGATTTATAGTAATTAAATCCATGAGATTATGTGTTTGAATGAAGTTCTGAAATTTACAGAGTAGTTGTATACGAACATGAACTATATGTATGAAATTGATGTTGGTGTTGTAAGTTAATCGGTTAAATTGATAATTGATTATGTTTATGCATGTAAAAATGAAGAAAAGAAGATTTAAACGGATTAATTTGGTGTTATAACGAACCTGTTATGTGTGATTTCATGGAATTTGAAGAAACTTTGATAAAATGACAGAAACCTCAAATTTTAATTTTTAGATTCATGGTTTATACGATTTAAGTTGTTACAATCATGCTAGAAGGCTTGGGTAACGATTATATGTGAATTATAGTATTTGGGTATGTCTAATTTGATGTAAGAATAAGAAGATTAGAAATTTTTGACCTGTTTCTGTGTTCTTCGCGAACTGCAAAATCTAGAATTCGTGTTTCTCGCCCCGGCGAGCTCAATGAACTGAGTTTTCTCGCCCCGACGAGCTCATTGAACTGAGTTTTCTCGCCCCGGTGAAGTCTCGCCCCAGCGAGAAAACGGTGAAGGAATTTCTCGCCCCGACGAGAGATTTTGTGAAAGAATTCTCGCCCCGGTGAGCTCACTGTAGGAAATGTTAAATTTCTTTCTTTATAGTCATGTTATGTTACCCTATACATGTTCAAAGCTTAGACTAATGTGTTTAATGAAATTTAATTATAATCTAATGAACATGAGAATGTAATAATCAGATTTAGAATTTCGTTAAGATAAAAGAGAATTTATTCATGACGCTAGATATGTTATAATTAATTGGTATTGTGAATGTAAATGATATGTAGGATTAATTGAGGAAAGTGAATAGTTAAAGTATAATCTACGCACGAGGCAAGTTTCTTAACCCTACTTTTCATTGAGCAGGTATCTTATTCTTACTTAATTCTTTACGCAAGTTTTCTATCCTTAACTTATTATTTATTTGCAAGTTTCTAAACTCTATCTCTTTTACATTAAGGAAGTCTCTAGACCCTACTTTTACATTAAGCTAGTTTCATATCTATATCTTGTTTATGATTACGCAAGTGTCTAAACTCTAATTTTATATTGAGCAAGTTTCTTATTCCTCTCCTTACATTGAGCAAGTTCTTATTATTTAACTTGTTATTTTTATACAAGTTCTCCAACCCTAATCTTTGTGGAGAAAATTCCTTTATCATGTAATTAGCAAGTTCTTATTCTTCTAAATTCCTAAACTTTACTTTATGTCGTACAAGCTCTAACCTCTGTTTTCATTAATTAAAGCAAGGTTTCTGAGTTATTCTAAGTTTAAAATTTCTAATTTAGCTTTCTAAATTCTTTCAAAAGCATAGCTTTGCCATGTGATGTTTATTCAGTTGTGAAACGTTATTATTCAACTCTTGAAATTGATTAGCGTTGTATTAATCCTTTAGCGGCTAGAATACTTTAATGATTCAACTCGTATATAGTTGATGAAAATTCTAAAGATCCCTTACTGATTCAACTAGAACATAGTTGATGTACATTCTAAAAATTTAGATTTCTTTGAAGTTAATTCCAAACCAAACTTATTTTGGTACGGAACTCAATGATCAAGCTGAGATGAACAACCCTGTAACAGGGGAACTATTTTTAGAGCAATGCGATAGCGTTAAAATGTTTGCGCAATACATAGTACTAAGGGGTTGATCACCTGGAGTACGAAATGATGGTCCATGTGGTCGTTTAGACTGCTAAAGGTTACAGTAAAAACGTCTGTTAACCTAGGACATAGATGATGATTATAGTCGTTTAGACTGTTAAAGGTTAAAGTAAAGATACTTGACAACCTAGATATAGTTCGTGGTCTTGTGACCCTCAGTGTATTCCTTGATGTCGATATCTGTTGTTCAGTTTAATAGTTCATTATTCCTTTGAACTTCTTCTACGTACTTTTTAAGTGAAGTTTATTGGTTCTGGTAAGAATATTTTACCAACTAAAGCTCAGTCGATTGTGATTCATATGCTATTATTGTACTTTGTTATTTTGTGGGTAATTGTTCGCTCACTCTTGTACAAAACAACACAGATGAAAACAAGAAGTTTGAAGAGCTATCTACAAACAAGGACAAAGACAAGATGCTGTAATAGTAGATGTTAATTAGTTTTATTTCATAAAGATTTTGTAATAGATGTGATGGTGTTTATATATGTTTTATGTTTCCGCAAATGATGTAATAAAGGCTAGATGACTTGGAATTTTTTTAGCTATGATGATGTAATCTTCTTATGGGAGAAATCATTATTTAAGTTTTATTATATTGTTATTATCTTTATTGTGGGTAGTTAGATGTGAAAGATTATGAGGTTGTTTTGAAAGTGAACACCAAATCTGTGGAATTGAAGTACCCGGATTTGGGAGTGTCACATCTATACAATGACGTAACCTGAATTTAATTAATAATATATCCCAAACTGGCTATCAGGTGATTCAATTAGTTAGAATCCTTTGACAGCGGATAGGTGGGACCCCCCTCTCCACTAGATATGAACCTAGGGTTTTACAAGGTAAATCAAAACCAAATAATCAACTTCCCATAAAACAATCGAAAAAAGGGGCGTTGATTTCAAAATATGATAGTAAATCGTCAATCGGGCATTATCGGGTGATTAGGAGGAAATTACTTAGGAAATCCTCCCTAATCACCCTAGTCTAACAATTAATATATTAAAAGAGCTTTAAATGAAAATGTAATTATAATATAAGGATAATTGATGAGTGCATAATATTCATTGATTATGATTTCTTTATGTTTAGTTTTATTCTATGTTTTATGTGTTTATGAGCTTATAATTGTATTTAATGATTTCAGGAGGAATTGGTACTAAAAAGAGGAATTAGAGCTAAAAACAAGAAAAAAAAGAAAATTTCGGGAATGCATGATCTTGGTTTGGAACTTGGATTTTATTGTAGATCTCGTTGAGAGCTTCGATTTGATAGATGTCACGTCCCGTAACTCTTCTCGGATCAAACGTTATGACCTTTTTACCAACGAACGTTGAACCTCAAAGTTTGGAATTACCATTTACATAATAGTCACTTGGGGCCCAATTTCGACCTTGATCCAACCAAAATCTCTCAATTCTCAAAAAATAAAAGTTGTAGATCTATTTTTAGCTTTTCGGAACATCTTGAATCGTCTCAAACGGAGTTCGGATGCGAGAGTTATGACCATTTTACCAAAGGACATTGCAGCAGAAAATGGGAACTCGCCCTTGGCTAGTTCGTCAAGGCAAATGAACTTGCCCCGACGAGTTTATCTCTGTCCAAATCTTCCCCAGCGCCTCTGAGCTCACCCCAGCCTAGACATCTCAGTTCCAGCTCGCCCCGACGAGCTCCCTAGCACTACGAACTCGCCCCCGGCGAGTTCGTCGGGAATTTGGAACTAAAGAATTGCTTTAGGCCAGGAGTTTTATGGAATTCTACTCAGAAATGAATTGTTATTTCTTAGAGTATTAAGATATTATCTTAGAACTATAAATACATGTTCTTAGTTAGATTTATGATCATCTACATTCGAATTCAAACCTTAGTTTTGGAAGATTAAAGGTGAAAGTAGTATGCACATAAGCCAATCATATTTGATATGATGTAACATATACTTTTAATCTTATTCATTTATTAATAAAAGAATTAATTTATTAAATGCATTTTACTTTATCTATATGGTGCTGCTATTTTATATGTGATAAACCCATAGTTTTAAGCAATATTTTTAGAATCATGATGATGATCATGCTAATGAGACCTAAATTCTTAGAAAGCTTAAAACTAAAATCATTCATAATTGTTGGATTACTATAAGGGGATTAGTGAATCCGGATAGATTGGTACATACTTTGCTCGTTTTTAGGAAGAGGATGATTGATCTCATGATTATTTGTGTGAAGACACTAAAGTAAGTATGTAGGTGCTTATTAGAGAATAAATTCACTGAACGCGACTCACTAAAGGAATACCTAATGGAGTTTTACTTGCTTGTCAATAGGAATTCCTCTAGTGATAGTAGTACAAGTGATCCTTGAACTTGAGATCATCATAATATCTTGTGTATGATGAGTTATACTTTGACATATCCCTTAAGACCTTTAAGGTATATCAAATGGTATGCTTGAGTATAATAAGTTGTACATGAAGATAAGTGAATGGTCAACAAAGAATCTATTGAGAATCTGCATGAATCTCTTTAGTCCACTCTCATAGGGGGATTGTTAAAACATCTGCATGAGATTCTATAATTCATTATATGAGATTTAATTGATGATAAAATGATTAAAAGAACATTCATTGATAAAGCTTTGTAAAGTCTTTAAAGAAATATATGTACACGGACTTAGATTAGAAAGATCAAATATGTTAGGATGATCTGAGCTGACTTATTATTTGTCTGATCAGAGCATATTTGTAATGTTAAGTATTGTAAAGTCCTTACAAAGATTTGATGTACAAGGACTTAGACAGAAAAGATCAAACTTATTAGGTTGATCTAATGTATTAAGATGATAAGGCTAGACTGATCGTTGAGTACTACACAAGTCATCATAAAGCATCCAGTGAAGGATCGTAGAGCAGTCAGCCAACTTAGAGTTTAGTTAGCTTAAAGGTGCGCAGAGTTTGTCAGGCAAACGTAGAGTGAGGCTCGGTCAGTCACAGAATTTCATCTCGGCATCGTAAAACAACTCTGGCATGTTCAAAGAGCAGACGTAGAGTTGAGTATGTCATCGCAGAGCTTGCAAGGCAAACGTAGAGTAAGGCTCAGCCTGTCGTAGAGCCCATTCGGCATCGTAGAGCTCTTGTTCTTGGGTTCGTAGAGTCAATACAGTTAGTGTTAGGTTTGTACATAGCGCGAATATGCAATCAAATTACATAAATAGTGCGGAAGCGCGATAAAACGGATTTTTAAATTTTTATACAAACCATCACCATGATCATCCATGTGCTCAATTATCAATTAAACGAAAGAGATAGAGATTAAGAAATTATACCCTCGTAGAACCGTGCTTCCTCGGGTACAAGTTCACCTCCAATTCCTTCGCGTTGTCCTTGAATTTCACCGATTAAATTCCTTCCTTTGATCAACGTTAGCCACCCAAGTGTTTGGCCTCTAGAGGTGATCCACCAAGGAATAATACTTGTTCAAAAAGATGGGTGTTGGCAAAACCCTAGTTTCTATCTCTATAGAAATTGCGAGTACTCTCTCTCTCTCATTCTCATGGAAGAGTGTGTAGATTGTCTAACAATCTAATTGTCTGACTGTCTAACCCTAAACCATAATAAGACTCCTCTTATTTATAGATATAGGGAACCCTCCTAAACTATTTAGGATTAGGTTTTTTTTTATTTTAATTAAACTCCTTTAATTAATTGAACTCCTAATCCAATTAGGAATTCATGAGAGAGTACTTCTATTAATTAATTCCCAATCCCTATTAGGAATTAAATAATAGTAATTGTAATAATAATAATAAGACTCTTCTTATTAATTTATATTTAATATTTCCAAAATATTAAATAATAAATATTAAGCTATTTAATTTATTCTATCCCATAGATTAAATTAAATACACTTAACTTATTATTACAATTATGCCATTTACTTCTTAAATAAATATTTTCCTTTTGCGGTGTGACCCTTTAGGTTCTCCATATTAAACCGGTTGTGAATAAATTAATTAGAACAATTCTAATCTTATTTAAATAAATAAATTAAACTATTTAATTCATTTAAATAAATAATATTTATTCTACAATAAGGGTAAGCCCCCTTAGCGATCAACGACTTTCCAGATAATATAGATTTCAACATTAATCACAAAAGAACCTTTCAGTGAATAGTTACCGTACAATTCAATCCTTCTACCATACAATGTCCCAATTAAATATAAGACATGGAATTACTGTCAAGTCTTATTTTATTTAATTTATGTATTTCGATTCTGAAATGCACAACTCCAATTAATGCAAATTAGAAACTCCTTTCTAATTTCATTCCGCTTTGGCCAAAGACTTCTGAGTCGTTATTTATCGAATCACATAGGACATTCTCTCCTTTTACTAGAAGTGGTAGATTCTTTGTTGATCATTCACCTATCTCCATATATAACTTATTATACCCAATCATACCCTTTGATATACCCTAAGGGTCTAAAGGGACATGTCAAAGTATAACTCATTATACACAAGATACTATGATGATCTCAAGTCCAAGGATCACTTGTACTACTATCACTAGAGGAATTCCTATTGACAGGCGAGTAAAACTCCATTAGGTATTCCTTAGCGAGCCACGTTCAGTGAACTTATTCTCTAATAAGCACCTACATACTTGCTTTAGTGTCTCCACACAAATGATTATGAGATCAATCATCCTCTTCATAAGAGCAAGCAACGTATGTACTAATCTATCCGGATTCACTAATCCCCTTTTTAGTAATCCATCGATTAGGAACTATTTTAGTTTGTGAGCTATCTAGAATTTAGATCTCATTAGCATGATCACCATCATGATTCTAAAAGCATTGCTCAAAACTATGGGTTTATCACATTTCATATAATAGCACCATGTAGATAAAGTAAAATGCCTTTAATAGACGAATAAGATTACAAAGTATATGCTACATCATATCAAATATGATTGGCTTGTGTGCATACTACTTTCAATCTCCCACTTGCACTAAAGCCAATCGTCATGGTATCTAATACTCTTCTTCTCTAAGTGTTGATCATCCTGCTGTTTGGATAAAGCTTCAGTAGATGGATATGCAATGTTGTTCTTGAGAGTCCACTATCTCTATAGTGACTTATCCTCTTTCAATGATTCCACTAATCAAATGAAAGTGCCGCAACACATGTTTGAATCCAAGATGAGACTTAGGAACTATTCCTAGTTCTGTGATGAACATTTCATCCAAACAATCAACTTGCAGCTTCATTTACAGCTATATACTTTGTCTTTGTCACTAAACCAACAACTCTTTGCTGTTTGGAACCTTTCCAATTCACTGCACCACCTTTTAAGATAACGATTTACCTTAAAGTGGATTTGTTATCGTCTTGGTCAGTCTGAAAAAACTTGAGTCTTTTTAGCCCTCTAGTTTTAATTCAAACCTACCATGAATTATGATTACATCTTCAATACCGGTTAAGTACTTAAAGATATTTATCACTGTCTTACAGTGATCTTCTCCAGAATATGACTGATCAACATCAGGCCTAGTATATTCATTGCATACATGATAGTAACTCATGTGATCTCTCTTTCAATTGGGGACAATTTTAGAGAGATTCTCTCCATGGCTCATCATCATGAGACCTCTCTTGGAGTTTGCCATGCTAAACGCCTTTAGCATCAAATGAATATACGTTCCTTGGGTCAAGCCGAACATCCTTTTAAATCTATCTATATAGACTTATATCCCCAATTTATAGGATGCTCCTCCCAAGTCATTCATGGAGGAATGTTTAGACAATTTTATCTTTACTGATTGTAGCATTGGTGTGTTATTCCTTGTCAGTAGTATATCAACATATAATACCAAGAATATCACAGCGCTCCCACTGACCCTTTTTGTACACACTAGGTTCATTCCCGTTTTTGATAAAATCAAAATCTTTTGATTGTCTCATAAAAATGAATGTTCCATCTTTGAGAAGCTTGCTTCAATCCATCAATGGATCATTGTAGCTTAAAACACGATTTGCTTCAACCTTTGAAACAAATTCCTCTGGCTGTATCATACATACATTCTCCTCAAGTTTTCATTGAGGAAGGACGTCTCCACATCCATTTAGCCAGATTTCGTAATAAGCTGCAATCGCAAGTAAAATCCAAATGGACTTGAGCATTACCCGGTAATAAGGTTTTATCACAGTCAACTCCTTGACTTGAAAAACCTTTTAAACAGGTCTGGTCTTATAGGTCTCCACCTTGCCATTTGCCCCAGTCTTTCTCTAAAAGACCCATATTCACACTCTAGGCACTATGCCTTTTTGTGGAGTAACCAGAGTCTATACTTGGTTCTCATACATGGAGTCCATTTCGGATTTCATGGTCATCTACCATTTCTCTGAGTATCTTATACTCATAGCCTTATCGTATATAACTGGATCATCATCCTCTATGATGCGTACCTCATCATCATCCTCTATGATGAATTCATACCTCTCAGGTATCTTCGGTACTCTTCCAGATTTACGATTTGGTTGTGGTACAATAGGTCTATCCACAGGTTCCTCGGATCGACTTAAAATGCTTTGTGGTTCTTGAACTCTTTCAAGATCTATTACCCTCCCACTAGCTCCTTCGATGATAAACACCTTTATCTAAGAAGGCAGCGTGTAGGATTATAGTAATAATACCCTAAACTTTCTTTAGGATATCCCACAAATCTGCACTTGTCATATTTTGTCCCAAACTTATCTTTGAAACCTTTTTCACATAAGTTGGACAACCCCTTATCTTAACATACTTAAGAATAGGAATCCTCCCTATCCATAACCATTATGGAGTATTGGGGCCAGATTTTTGAGGTTACCTTATCTTGTAGATATGCAGCCGTTTCTAGGGCATAACCCCAGATGGATACTAGAATGTCGGTAAAAATCATTATGAACTGCACCATGTCCAACAAGGTACAATTTCTCCTTTTAGATACACCAATCAATTATTGCGTATCAGGAAGTGTCCATTATGAGAAAATACCATTTTGAGATGATCTAGAAACTCATTGTACAAGTATTCTTTCCTCGATCTGATCAAAGAATCTTAATACTCTGTCAATATGTTTCACTTCTGAATTCTTTGAACATTTCAAATGATTCAGACTTGTATTTCATCAAATACACATATTCAACTCTTTGAATTACCATCTCTTTTTCTTTTCTTTTATTAGTTTGTTCAATTTGCAAAATATTTTTCATGTAAGTCAAGTTTACAAAGTCTATCAAGTGATCTTTCAGTTTCAAACAAAACATTATCATTATAAATAGAACAACAATTGTTCTTAAATATAATACCAAAACCTTCCTTGTCCAACAACGGAAGTAATAATGTTTCTAAAGAGAACTGGAACATAATAACAACTTATTAACTTAATAGACTTGCCCGTAGGCAATGCTAAACTATAAGTTCCTACGGCTAATGTAGCAACCATTGCTCCATTCTCCACACGTAAGATTACTTACTTTTTGTTTAGCTTTCTACTTCTGCTTAGTCTCTGCATTAGATTGCATACGTGAGAACTACAGCCGGTATCCAATACCCAAGTAGAACCTTGACTTATAAAAAAATTTATTTCAATCATGAACAAACCCATATTTGTAACCGAAGCTTCACTAAGATTCTTCTGGTTAGCTTCTGTAAGATTCCCCTTACAATTTCCTTTCTAGTATTCAGGCTTATTGCAGTGGAAGCAAACTCCTTTGCTATCTGCATCAGTCTTGTTCTTATTATCCTTTGTTTTTGCCTTTCCATTTACCTTCTTGAATTGTTCTTCTTTTAAGAAGATCCTTTGGCCCTCTTCCGCTTCCTGGAAGAAACATCTACCAGTAAGACTTGGTCTTTCTTGGTTGGAAAGTGACTCTTACAGTTTTCAACATGTTTAAGCAACTCAGGTAGGCTGACATATAGCTTGTTCATGTGGAAATTCACAACAATTTGTGAGAAAGAGTCTGGAAGTGATTGCAAGATCAAATCTTGGATCATCTCTCCATCCATTAAAACCCAGTTGTCCCAATTGATCAATCAGATTGATCATTTTAGGACATATGTCTGTACTGTAGTGCCATCGGTCATTCTAGATCGGAAGAGCTCCTTAGATATCTGATATCTAATAGTCCTACTTTCTTCACCCTTCAACTCTTTGAAGGTGCAGGAGTATAGTAGGAGCATCCATAGTTTCATGCTGACGCTGAAGCTCGTTACTCATGGATGCGAGCATGATGCATTTGAGCCAACTGTGTATCATCTTACTACTTTCTAAAAGTAGCAATCTCTTCCTCTGAGGCATTGTCTGCAACCATTGCAGGGATAGGCATATTAAAGACATAAGATAGCTTTTCAGCCTTGAGAACTATTCTCAAATTTCTTAACCAGTCTGTTTAATTCGGTCCGGTTAATTAGCATCTAATATGCTCCGCAGTGATAGTGAATTAGACATTGTAAAATTCTATAAATGAATTTGTAATTTAACAACATTTTAGCATACATTCATTTTAATTAATTACCAAAATAAATTAGGTCTTTATTTAAATTGGTATCTCCCACTATTTTCATCAAACTATATTACCCTCATTATATAGTTCGACAATTCTAATTAAAGATTTGCTAGTGAGACTAAGGATCTCATTTCAAATGTATATAGCCTTGTGGTGACACAACAAACGATATATAAATAAATAGGTAGACAACTATTGTCAATTACATCTCTATGTAACTCCTTGTATTTTGCCTCTTAGATTATTTTGATCAAGTGGTGACACATCCGAATCAAAATTATCCAAGTTAAGTCCATCCTAGCACTTCCATATATTCGAAAGAAAAACACTGTCCTTGTGGTGACACAACAAAACAACATCGTTCAGTCTATGTATAAGCATCAAATGTGATAAAGCAACATCTTAAATATTTTAATACTTGCCTTGTGGTGACACAACAAACTCATATTAAATATTTAGTACTCTATCGCTTTACCATGCTAGAAGGCAACGTTCGATATTCTAAATATCTTTGAACGCTTAGGACTTAATATAATTTCTTTGAGGGATTTGTTATTATATGTCTCATCTTGTTTAGCGCGCATGCACATATATATATAAAATACGCGTCATATTATTTAACATGCGAAACATGTTGTATAATATATAATGTATAGATAGTAAGCATGCACATATAGAATACTATATTCTACCCGGATTGATTATGGAGTTTTATTCTAGTTTGGTTCACTAGAGCTACCAAGTGAACCAAAAGGTCAAACCTAGGGTGCAAGAACAAAATTTAAATATAACTATTACAGTTAAACCCGGGCTCCATTACAAACGGGTCTTCAAGCGCTCCTTGCTCCTTTGTCTCCAATTCTTCAAGTAATTCTAACTAAACCTATTACATAAACTATTTACAATAAATAGAAACCTTGATCAGCAGTCAAGGGGAGGTACATAGGAGGAAGATAGAATTTACATCAAGAAAAACTAGAGAAGACGAGGTACGCAGACCCCATTTATAAAAACCCATTCATTCAAGCATCCACTAAAATAAATCCAATCACACATTGGTCAGTAGTCCATAATCAATCCCTATTTATTATCATACATATCTCCATATGTATCAATAAATAACATTCATCTCATGAATAATAAAACCATTCCATATATGCATTGATATCATTTAATGGGCAATTAAAAGTTTACTAGAAATCTAATTTTGAAACAAAAATAAACTCCTTTATTTTAATCAAAATTTAAATCAAAATAAACTTATTTATTTTATTTTATCTAATTTTGAATAAAAATAAACTCTTTTATTTTTAATCAAATTCCAAATCAAAATAAACTCTTTTATTTTAATTAACATGGAATCCAATTTCAAGTTCAAAACAAACTCTTTTATTTTAACTTAAAATTGTTGGAAAATAAAATATGTTGAATCATATTCCTTATCAAAATAAACATCTTTATTTTTAAGGAAACATGGAATCCTATTCCATATGTGAATAAACTCCTTTATTCTAGAAAACATGGAATCCTATTCCATATGTGAATAAACTCTTTTATTCTAGTTAACTTAGAATCCAATTCCAAGTTCAAATAAAACTTTTAATTTTAATTATATTCCAATTCAAAATAAACCTTTTATCTTAATTGAAAATAAATAAAATCAAAATAAAAATTTTTCAAAATCTGGAGACCGGCGCGGCCGTGCTGCACCCCAGAAACGTTTTCTGGGTTCAGGCGCGGCCGCGCTCCAGAATGAACTGGAAGCGGCGCGGCCGCGCCGCGTAGTTGACTTCGAAAAAATTTTTGTTGCCCAGAAAATCGATCCAATCGCATACCCATACATACATGGAATCATAATAATTGATAATTAGCACAAGGTTTGGCTCTGATACCACTGTTAGGTTTGTACATAGCGCGAATATGCAATCAAATTACATAAATAGTGAGGAAGCGCGATAAAACGGATTTTTAAATTTTTATACAAACCATCACCATGATCATCCATGTGCTCAATTATCAATTAAACGAAAGAGATAGAGATTAAGAAATTATACCCTCGTAGAACCGTGCTTCCTCGGGTACAAGTTCACCTCCAATTCCTTCGCGTTGTCCTTGAATTTCACCGATTAAATTCCTTCCTTTGATCAACGTTAGTCACCCAAGTGTTTGGCCTCTAGAGGTGATCCACCAAGGAATAATACTTGTTTTTATCTCTATAGAAATTGCAAGTACTCTCTCTCTCTCATTCTCATGGAAGAGTGTGTAGATTGTCTAACAATCTAATTGTCTGACTGTCTAACCCTAAACCATAATAAGACTCCTCTTATTTATAGATATAGGGAACCCTCCTAAACTATTTAGGATTAGGTTTTTTTTTATTTTAATTAAACTCCTTTAATTAATTGAACTCCTAATCCAATTAGGAATTCATGAGAGAGTACTTCTATTAATTAATTTCCAATCCCTATTAGGAATTAAATAATAGTAATTGTAATAATAATAATAAGACTCTTCTTATTAATTTATATTTAATATTTCCAAAATATTAAATAATAAATATTAAGCTATTTAATTTATTCTATCCCATAGATTAAATTAAATACACTTAACTTATTATTACAATTATGCCATTTACTTCTTAAATAAATATTTTCCTTTTGCGGTGTGACCCTTTAGGTTCTCCATATTAAACCGGTTGTGAATAAATTAATTAGAACAATTCTAATCTTATTTAAATAAATAAATTAAACTATTTAATTCATTTAAATAAATAATATTTATTCTACAATAAGGGTAAGCCCCCTTAGCGATCAACGACTTTCCAGATAATATAGATTTCAACATTAATCACAAAAGAACCTTTCAGTGAATAGTTACCGTACAATTCAATCCTTCTACCATACAATGTCCCAATTAAATATAAGACATGGAATTACTGTCAAGTCTTATTTTATTTAATTTATGTATTTCGATTCTGAAATGCACAACTCCAATTAATGTAAATTAGAAACTCCTTTCTAATTTCATTCTGCTTTGGCCAAAGACTTCTGAGTCGTCATTTATCGAATCACATAGGACATTCTCTCCTTTTACTAGAAGTGGTAGATTCTTTGTTGATCATTCACCTATCTCCATATATAACTTATTATACCCAATCATACCCTTTGATATACCCTAAGGGTCTTAAGGGACATGTCAAAGTATAACTCATCATACACAAGATACTATGATGATCTCAAGTCCAAGGATCACTTGTACTACTATCACTAGAGGAATTCCTATTGACAGGCGAGTAAAACTCCATTAGGTATTCCTTAGCGAGCCACGTTCAGTGAACTTATTCTCTAATAAGCACCTACATACTTGCTTTAGTGTCTCCACACAAATGATTATGAGATCAATCATCCTCTTCATAAGAGCAAGCAACGTATGTACTAATCTATCCGGATTCACTAATCCCCTTTTTAGTAATCCATCGATTAGGAACTATTTTAGTTTGTGAGCTATCTAGAATTTAGATCTCGTTAGCATGATCACCATCATGATTCTAAAAGCATTGCTCAAAACTATGGGTTTATCACATTTCATATAACAGCACCATGTAGATAAAGTAAAATGCCTTTAATAGACGAATAAGATTACAAAGTATATGCTACATCATATCAAATATGATTGGCTTGTGTGCATACTACTTTCAGTTAGTCACTCTACGACTCCCATGAACAATCTACAATCAAGCAACAAGGTAGAGTAACATCTGCCTGAGCACTCAAGGTTAAAGTAACAATCTTCATAAAGATTACTAAGTAAGCTGTTCAGGAGCTATCAGACAAACGAAGATCTCAGAGTGCATTCGAAGCATCAAGTCCTAACAGAGATCATATGGCAGCTCAAATATACACTCTACGACTCTATCAAGACTCTATGACTTGCACCTTAGACAAGATCGTAGAGTGGGAAAGCATCAGCCTGATCAAGTAATCGTAGAGCTGAGCCAAAGATAACAAAGATACTCTGGCAGCCTAAACGAAGCACAACAGAGATAATGTCTGAAGATAGTAGAGCATTCCTCTACAATGAAAGTGCTAAAACATTAGAAGATCATAGAGTAGTCCTCTATGATGTAACAATAAAGACAATATTTGAGGAACGTAGAGCATTCCTCTACAAGAATGAAGCTAGCATCTAAAGATCATAGAGCAGTCCTCTATAATAAGAAAGAGTCTGCAGAGCTAACACCTGAAGAACACAGAGCAGTCCTCTATGATAAGCAAGCTGGAGCAAAAGCTTAACAAGATCATAAACCTATGCTCTGAGAACGTAAAGCTCAATGGAGATCACAGAGCACAAAAGGCACAACTGCAAAATAGTAAGAAACATACTAAAGCGTAAAGCAAGTGCAGTCAGCTACTCCACGAGCTCCAAGGTAGTGCACATCATGCATACTCATAAGGCCACATTATGAAGCGAGCAGATAACTCTACGATCATAAGCAACAGGCTACAACCTAGTTAATCGTAGAGTAAGTAAGTGCCAACAAGGATTGAAGACATCAGAGCACTTAGGTTAATTATCCCAAGATGAGCGGCTGATTACTTAAATGAGCAAAATAGGAAACCAATCTCAGTAGGGTTCAAACAGCCATGTTTACTACAGCAAAAGTCAGCACACATGACTCCACTACCTTAGTACAAGTTAATGGAAGCTGACTCAGCTATCACTAGCAGACTTCAAGGAGTAAATTATTCATTGGTACAATAAAGAAGTCTACAGAAAAGGAATCTCCAATGGGAAGATTTGCAACGAGAAGCTATCAATGGTAGGATTCCAAACGGAAAGATTATGGAATCTATATATGGCAAAATGCATCATAATCACAAAGAGTGGCGAACAAGAGCAAGAACACTGATTGAACAAATCTGCTAAAGCTTCACCTAAGTATGCCAAAGGGCTAACATATGAGCTAAGAGCCAAATTACCAAGAAGCCAAGATCAAGAGTAACTAAAGCTTAAAGCAAATCTAGAAAAATAACTTTGTGATCAACTATGAACACTAGAAGCTAACAAGATAAAGAACATAACTGGTTCTGTATATAAGACAACAAGTATTCATGACTGTTAAGCTCAAGAATACATTAAGCTTATTTGAAGAGCTTAAGCAGTAAGTGGAAGGTGATTAACTGCATCTGCTGAATACCTGACGAAGTAGAGTATCAACGACCAATGTCAGCAACATCCAAAAATTGATCACCAACAACTGCTAAGTACAAAGCCTATATGAAGATATTAGCAGTATATCAAGAGTGATCATTGGCATTTGTTGAATACCAGAAGGAGAAGAGCATCAATGACAAACATCAATAACATCCAGGGATTGATCACGAGCAGCTGCTAAGCACCTAAAGATGAAGGAGAGCAAAGTTCATCTTAGTAGCACAACACAACAACCATCAACAAACCAAGGAGGGTCTCTGATGAGGACATGCCTAACTTGGACAAGGAGGGAGGTTATGGAGCGGATCGGGTGCAGGTTCCAGTCGGACCTGTGACAAGAGCTAGAGCTAAATGCTTCAAGGAAGGTCTTAATGGCTTGATTTAAGAGGTCTAGATGAAGAATGGATTAAAGATTTGTATTAAGGATGATGGATTGAAGCTTGTTACTATGTTACAAATGATTGGAGCAAGCGATGAGTCAAGTGCGGGCTTCAAATTCGAAGAAAGGACAAATCGTTCGTTGTCGCCAGAATTGAGCGCCGTCCGCACTGAAATAGCCTACGTTGAGTGTAAACCGCGCTGAGGTCTCTACCGTTGAGCACCGGCCACGCTGGTTCATTTGCATTTGAGCGCCGACCGCGCTGGAGTGTAGCACGGTCCCGAGGACGCGATTTTAATGCATTTTTTTGACTAGATTTTCTTGGATTTTGCATATCTTTTAGATTTTTATTTTGATTAGGAAGTTTGTTAGATGGACTTTGTTTCCTAGTTAGTTGTTTACTAGTATTTCAGTTCCTTTAATAATTAGGATTTTATTCTATTTGTATAAATAGAATACTTAATGATGTAATTAGAATCAATTCTGACATTATTATTCTGAGTTTATTCATACTTGAGAGTTATTCTCTACTTTTGGTTTTTTGAAGAATTCCTAAGTAATTTCTTAGTTTTCTTTAAGATTCAATTTGACTTATCATACAACAAATCATAATTGTGTGTGGCGTCTTCTACCGCATCAATCATCGATTGTACCGAGGTTCTTGCTTCATATAAGTACGGGGTTTAGGTGTCGTTGGTGTTCCATTCAATGCAAATTCATTACTTGATCAATTGTACCCAGGTTCTCGTCTCCTTATAGGTGTTGGGTTACGGTGTCGAAAGAGTTCCACTTCAATAGCTTGCTAGAAACGATCCGGGCAACGACCACCTCACGCAAGCGTGCCGTGGAGTCTATCATTTGGTATCAGAGCTGTGTTTTCTAGCTAAGTATCTATCTTTATTGTACCGTTGAATTTGTGAAAAAAAAGTATAGAAAATTTTATTATTTCAGATAATTTAATTTGTTCGTAGAATTCATTTTCAATTCTGTAATCAAGATTGTTTGGTACTCTTATTCATACCTACTATAATTGTTCGTGATAAGTTAATTTGAATTGATTAGTAAAATTGAGAATTTTTTTAGGTAAATTCGAAAAGAACCTATTAGAGAGAATACTTAGAGGTAAAAGGCTTAGTTGTGAGTTCATTCGAGGGGAAAAGACTGTTGAGTGATACACGGGCAAAACATTAATTGAGCAAAACACGTAAGGGAGTGGTGAGAAAAATATTTTGCTACTAACCTTTGTTTTGCAGCTAATCATGTCTGGTATGAAGGATAAGAGATTGTTTGGAGAAGGATCTTCAACGAAAGATCAAAAAGGGGAATCAAAGATAGACACAGACGTTCTTCTATAATAAGTAATTCGGAAGTTAGAGCGCTTTGAGGATCGATTTGAGAGGATGGAAAGCATTCAAAGAGAGCATTCACAGATTATTTTGGGTTCTCACAAGGAAAAGAAGGGACAAAAAGAGGAGAATAGGGATAACGAGGAGTTCTACGAAGAGGATTTTGACCCAAATTTCCGGAGGCGGTTTGAGGCCAAGGATAGAAGGTATAGGGATAATAGAGTAGAAAGAAATCGGGTAGATGATAAGTTGGGAAGTATTAAATTGAAAATTCCATCTTTCCAAGGGAGGAGTGATCTTGAGGCTTATTTGGAATGGGAAAAGAAGGTAGAATGGGTTTTCGAATGCCACAACTATTCGGAGCGTAAAAAGGTACAGTTGGTAGCTACAGAATTTACAGATTACGCAGTAACTTGGTGGGATCAGTTGAAGACTAGTTGAAGGAGATGTGACGAGCGTCCAATTGAAACGTGGGCAGAGATGAAGGTGGTAATGAAGAAGAGGTTTGCTCCAAGTCATTACCATAGGGAGCTATATCGGAATTTGCAAACTCTTAAGCAGGGTAGTCGGAGCGTGGAAGATTACTACAAAGATATGGAGGTTAGGATAGCCCGAGCCAATGTGGTGGAGGACCCCGAGGTGACTATGGCTAGATTTGCAGCGGGATTGAATTGGGAGATCTTAGATTTGGTGTGTAATATTCCGAATCATAATAAGATTTGTATATGTAAATTATGTGTTTAATAAATGAATTTTCATGATCTGACTTGGTATTATGTGATTGTGTATTTTATTAAACAATTAGGTCAAATAAAAATTTTTCGCCCAAGCAGCTGTGTCGTGCTTAATCGGACAAAATGATTTGTCGTGCTTCCGGCGAATTCACCGAGAAGTGTCTCGGCAAATTATTTTTGTAAGCTACTGTGTCGTGCTTGAAAATGACGAAGTGCTTTGTCGTGCTTCGGAGTTAATATAATATAATATTAACTAATAAAAATCTAAAATAAGTTAATTAGGGTTAAAATGTTAAACTGAAATAGAAACCCTAATTTGAAAACCCTAATTGGTAATAGTTGTCCGAATTGATCGATTAAAACCCTAATTGCAATACTAGAATCTTAATTGATATAATTAGATTCTAAATAATAAATCATAATATCAATTATGAATTATTAAGATTAAATTAAACCCTAAACGAAAGATTAAAACCCTAATTGTGGACTTGAAAACCCTAAACCCTAATTATAAAACCCTAATTCTAATTAGGTTATCTAAAACCTAAATTATGAAATGTAAAACCTTAATTATGATATATAACCCTAATTAAGGTATTACTAAACTTAAATTAACATCTTAAACATGATTAGCAAAAATCTAATTTTAATTAGTAAGTAAATAAAGGGAAAATAAAATCCTAGCCAATGAAAATTAAGCTAGGAGTGTGCAAGCTTGTGCTTGACACACTCCAGCACAAGTAGGTGAATTAGACTAGATCACAAGCAGCACAAGTTAAGTGGTTAGATATTTTTGGAGGCAAAGTTTGGAAACTAACTAAAGAAAACCCTAAATTGGAGTTGCTATAAATAGAATGAGATGCTGGTCAGCTAAGCCACGAAATTTACAAAGCTTATACACTTAGAATCATACCATAACAAGCCCCAACAACCACAAGTTCAGAATCAAAAGCTAGGAATCAAAATTTGAAGAAAAAGGTGCATAAACCCTAATTTGTTGCTAGATCTTTAAGTTTGAATTTGATGTTAGGTTTTAGTATTTAGGAATACTTGTTAACATGTTATTAAGTGATTGGGCGGTTAAATCATGTTTTCATAACAATTAAAAGGTCGAATTTATTGAAAAACTCAAACTGTTCTTGGCAGTCAAGAACAGTCTGACAAGCCTTTTTGTCAGAGCTTTTGATCGGCTTAAAATGGTTGTTTGATGTGTTTTAAAGCATGAATCAATAGTATGCCATGTTAGCTTTAATCTCCAATTGGTAGAAGTCCAAAATTATCTCACAGTAGGAAGATATGGCTGGTCAAAACTCGTTGACCGACCACGCTAAACTGTTTCTGGGTTACCCAGAAACTTGAAGAACACTCTGACAGTGTTCTGACAAGGTTTGAAAAATCTTTTCCTTTCGTTGGCCCAAAACAGCCCCAATAGCATAGTCGCTAGCATCACACATTAGCTCGAACGGCCTCGACCAATCCGGTGCTACAATTACAGGCGTTGTGGTCAATTTCCTTTTCAACAATTCAAAAGCTGCAAGACATTCATCATCACACTTAAAGGTCACATCTTTCTCCAATAGGCTACATAAAGGCTTAGAGATTTTAGAAAAGTCCTTTATGAATCTCCTATAAAATCTGGCGTGTCCCAAGAAGCTTCGTATTCCCTTGATTGTAGTTGGTGGAGGTAGATTTTTTATTGTCTCCAGCTTGGCTCGATCTACCTCTAACCCGTTCTACGACACCTTGTGCCCAAGAATGATCCCCTCTTACACCATAAAGTGGCATTTTTCCCAGTTGAGCACTAGATTGGTTTCGACACATATTTTCAAAACCAGGACCAGATTTTCCAAACAACTATCAAAGGTGTCTCCAAATACTGAAAAATCGTCCATGAATACCTCCATGTTGTGTTCGACCATATCTGAGAAAATAGCCATCATGCATCTTTGGAACATCGCTGGTGCATTACATAAGCCAAAAGACATCCTTCTAAAAGTGAAAGTACCATAGGGACACGTGAAGGTAGTCTTTTCCTAATCTTCGGGGGCAATCACTATCTGATTATAACCTGAGTAGTCATCCAATAAGCAATAAAACTCGTGTCCAGCCAGTCTATCTAACATCTGGTCAATGAAGGGTAGAGGAAAGTGATCCTTACGGGTCACCTTGTTTAGTTTCCTGTAGTCCATACAAACCCTCCATCCAGTCACTGTCCGTGTCGGTATCAATTCATTATTTTCGTTTTCTACCACCGTCATACCACCCTTTTTCGGCACGCACTGGACTGGACTAACCCAACTGCTATCGGAGATGGGGTAAATGATACCTGCATCAAGCCACTTCAAAATTTCCTTTTTCACCACCTCTTTCATGATTGGGTTCAGCCTCCTTTGTTGCTCTATTGTTGGTTTGGCATCGTCTTCCAAAAGGATCTTGTGCATACAAAATGATGGGCTAATCCCTTTAATGTCTGCGATGGTCCAACCAATTGCTGATTTGTACTCCCGGAGAACACGTATCAACTTACTTTCCTGCAATTCGTTAAGTACAGATGCAATAATAACATGCAAAGTAGATGATTCACCCAAATAAGCATACCTCAGATGGCTGGGTAAAGGTTTAAGTTCAAGTGTAGGAGGTATTTCAAGAGATGGCTTCAAGTACAGATGCAATAATAACATACAAAATGATGGGCTAATCCCTTTGATGATTATTTTCATTACTTTACTTGCATTGTTGATATTGTTTCTATATTTCGTTTGCAAGGTGAGTTTTGGGATTATGATTTGTTTGATGCTACTAACTTAATTTGTTTTTATGTAGGATCAGATTTGTGGGTAAATCCTTTTCAAGAGGAGGGGATGTCAGATTTGAGGACAAATCCTTTTCAAGAGGAGGGGAATGATGAGATCCTGACCAGGCTCGCATCAAGTGTCATCAGCTTTGCTCAAGCTTCGAGGGTTCAACAAACGAATTCAAGTAATTGGGCTAGAATCGACTCAAGGATGCTTACATTGGGGCTCAATTCATATGAACATCGAGGAGAGGGTCATTCATGTGATTTGGGATTGCTAGATACGATCTATGTAGTAAGACCAAATCAATACAAGTCAAGCGTTCGAGATAGTGTTCATCATATTCGTTTGTATCGTCTAATCGTTAATGAAGGTATTTGTCATTTAATGGAAGGATTAGCGTTTATACGGCGTTATGGATGTCCAAGAAAGCTGAAGAGGTTATGTTATATCATGGGACAACACGAGGTTGGATTATACAGAAAACAAATTCAGAAGTTGGGATTCAGAGTTCTCGCCCCGGCGAGGAAACCAAGGCCAACATTCTCGCCCCGGCGAAAAACTTACTGTCCAAGCTCGCCCCGACCCAAATTGATTCGCCCCGACAAAGAAGTTACTGTCCATTCTCGCCCCGGCGAGAATTCCCAGTTCAATTTTCTCGCCCCGGCGAGAACACGCAGAATTGGTTGACACGTTTTTCGAGGCACACGATTTTTGGCAGATTTCTTTCTTTTAGTTTTTGGGATTTCATTATATCTTTTAGATTTCTATTGTAATTAGGATATTTATTAGATATGTTTTGATTTCCATATGGTGTTTAGTTAGGATTTCTATTTCCATTCAAATTCTTGTTTCCTTATAGGATTAGGGTTTCTATGTTATTAGTATAAGTAGGATACATGGCTTATGTACACAACATTATTAAGATTACTTTTGATTAATGAAATTATAGTGAGATTCTTCTCATCTTTTGGTTCTTTAAGAATTCCTAGATTAATTTCTTAGTTTTCTTGAGATTCAATTATCGACTTATCATTCAACATATCATAGTTGTTTGTGGCATCATTCTACTGAACCATCAATCGTCGATTGTACCAAGATTACCGCTTACATATAAGCGAGGGGTCAAGGTGTCGTTGGTGTCCATTCAACACACATTTCCTAGCGCAAAACAATTGTACCAAGATTACCGTCTACATATAGGCGAGGGGTTGAGGTGTTGTGAGCGTTCCACCTTATAACTTGCTGGAAACGATCCGGGCGACGACCACCTCACGCAAGCGTGCCATGGAGTCCATCATTTGGTATCAAAGCCAAGTTCCTAGCAGGTTACTTATCCTTTATTTTTCTTGTTGAAAAGTAAAAAAAAAAAAAAAAATCGTGAGTAAAAAAAAAAAAAAGTGTTGGGAAAATTATTATTGTTACAATTGGTTGGGGTTTCATAAGTTTCGTGAGTATTAGGATTGTATTGAAGAAGCTATTATTTGGTCCTATTGTTGGAATTTGTGAATTTTGAGGATATTGGGATTTCACTCAAGAGGATTTTAATTGGTGATCGTGAAATTTTGGTGGTTATCATACGTCACACTTGTTATATTTTGTTTCGTGATAAGTTCTTATTGAATTAAAAAGGAGATTGTGATATTTGTTTGGTGAATTCAAGAAGAACCTATAAGAGGGAATTAGAGTGGTAAAAGGTAAGAGTGTGAGATCAATTGAGGGTAAAAGCCTAATTGTGCGATACACGAGCGATTTCATAATGGTGTGATATACTGTTTGAGCGAAACACGTAAGGGAGTGTGTGAGGAAAATTTTTCTTTATCTACTAACCTTTATTTTGCAGCAAATATGTATGGTTATAATTATGAAAGTGCTTATGGGTCTCAAAGGAATACTTTCCAAGGCAGGAATGATCCAGATGCTTATTTGAGATGGGAGGAAAAGATGGAGTGAGAGTTTGACTATTATGGCTATTCTGAGAGGAGGAAGTTCAAACTTGCAGTTCATGATTTTTTTGGTCATGCAGCTACATGGTGGGATCAATTTGCGATTAGCAGGAGAAGATGTGGAGAGCATCCGGTCGAGACATGGGAAGAATTAAAAATTATCATGAGGAAGCGGTTTGTTCCAAGACAGCTTAATCGGAGTAATGAATATGCAATTCCAAGATATGACGATCAACCTTCAAGGCGTTCAAATTGGGATGATGAAAGGAAGGATCATAGGCATGGAGATTCGCATCGGAGACAACCACGAGAAACTCCTAAGGTTTATAGGGAACCGGTATTTTCCAAGGAAAACAAAGAAGAAGTCATGGGATCATTTAGAGAGATGGCGAAGCAACTACAAAATGCCCGACAGGTGCAAAAGGAGCAAGATCAGTTGAGAAAGGAAGAAGATGGAATAGAGAATGCCGTCCAAGGAGAATTGTTAGGTTCCAGTGTACATGATGAAGTCCATGAAGATTTAGTGATTGTACAAAAAGATTATGATCAAGGGAAAGAAAGTGAACGACAAAAAGAAATTGAAAAAAAGATTGAGTGTGAAAAAGAAAAGAGTGAAATAGAGAATGAAAAGAAACGAGAGAATAAAGAGAATGAGAGTGAAAATAAACGAGAGAAATAAACAGTGGAGAGTAAGAAACAGTGGAGAGTAAGAGTGAAAAAGGAGAGGAGAGTGAGTTGGAAAGTGAGTTGTATTTTGAAAAGCCAATGACTGTACATTCGTACAAGACGGCGCTTTTGAATACTAACCAGATTAACTCTTCTTTGTCTAGTTCTGTTGTTTCTCTTATACAGGTGATTGAGGATATACCCAGAGCTATCATTCCATATCAGCCAGCTTGTAGTATTTCCGAGGAGACGACAGGATTACCAAGGCTGGTTGGAGAGTTGATGAAGTCCAACTTCATCGAAGCGGGTATCGTGGGAGAAAGAATTAGTGCGTGTGCTATTCATGAGATCATAGTACCTAAGGAAGATACAATGCCGAGCTTGTTCGTTGATTTTGAATTGGTAAACAAGTATCGATATGTTTTTCTTTGCTTAGATAATATGTTTGATAAATTGCATAGTACTTGTGTTTTGTCTACATGTGTTGATGACCATGTGATGATATTGCCTAGTCAAGTTAGCTTAAGAGAATGTGATAAATGGAAAGTTTTGTTAACATGTGAATTGTATAAGTGGATAGTTATTTCTGTTAGATTAACTAATGCATCTAGTATGTTCATGAGTTTATTAAAACATGTTTTGCATGCTTCCATGGATAAATTTGTGTTTGGCTATTTTGAGGGTAAAATCGTCTTTATCATAAACTATGGAGGATACTTGATATTTGTTGAGTTAGTTTATGAGCATGCGTTATATTCTCGTTGTCAATATTCTTACTATCATTTGGTAAATTCTCATTGTCAAAGTGCTTATCTTAGTAGAATTTATTCTAGTGATTATTGTGGATATTCTCGTTTTCAACGTATGTACTTACATGAAACTCATTTTAGGGTTTTTCATTCACATGTTGAATTAGGTTTTCATGCTAGTCAATCTTTACATCATGTCTCGTTAATTGATAATGGTAGTGATCATGAATTTTCAATAGAGAAATCTTCATTGCATGATTTGTTATCATTTGGTAATGTCTTTCCATTAGAGTTGTTATCATTGCATAATTTTGAGAATGTTGTCTTGAATGGGAAAGAATTACTATCATTGGGTATTGAATTGAAAAGTGATTATCATCAGATTGGATTGAGATATGGTTTACATACGTGTTTAGTTAAATCGTTGGGATTAACTAATGCATTAAATGTTTTCATGTTAAATCATATTTTGCATTCTTTCATGGGAAAATATGATAATATTTGTTTTGAAGATACTTCGACTTTTGTTGACACTTGGAAAAATTCTTTGGCATATGTTGAGTTTGATTGTGAGTATCATAAGTATGCTAGTGAGTTTTTATCTTGTGGTGTTGGATTTAAACTTTCAATTCCATTGAAGTCGTTATTTGATTTTACATTGGTTAATGTCAATGGGAAGGAAAAGGTTGAATTTGTTTTGCAGATTTGTGATGGGTTCATACTCATCGAGGAGAAAGGTTTAATTCGATTTGCAAATCAATTCGAACAATGCATGGAAAGTCTAAAGGGAAGTTATCTGGATTTTATTCTAGTAGACTTTGCATGTAATTTTGAGTTATTTGATTTCTTTGTGATTAAACAAAAGGTACTTGTTGATTTGTTTGGTTTTGTATTTAATCCAGGAATTCAAGAGCACTTGCGAATGCAACGAGTTGAATTTCAAATTTTGGAATTTGACCCGGTTGCATTGGAATGGAAGTTAGTCCGAATGATCGAGATCATAAGGTTTACTTTTGATCCGAGAATTCGTCATTGGGAGTATTTGCGAATGCACGAGATCATCACGTTGGTTTTTGATCCGAAAATTCGTGGATGGGAGATTGTGCTACTTGAAGAGTTCTACATGCTGATATTTGATCCAGGAGGATATAGGACTTTTCATAGTTTTTTTTGCTTTTATTTTACTATATATGCATTTGATTTCTTAGGTAGAAATTTTGTTTGCATTTTAGCTATAGTTGCTTATTTAGTTTGTTTTGGTGTAGTTGTTATTGTGGAAGAAATTGGTTTACGTATGGAAGAGCATCGTGTTGATGTGGACATGTTCTTGAGTAACAGAGATCGAAAGTTTGAGTTTCCAAGTTGTGCTACGAGGAGTTTGCAGTGTGTTATGTTATGTCAAGTATTGCTTGGAAGGAAACATATACGAGATGTTCATATCAATTCAGGAAAATTGTCGGATGTTGTTGCTATGTTCTTTGCAGGAGTTGGAGTTTTTGATGATTATTTTCATTACTTTACTTGCATTGTTGATATTGCTTCTATATTTCGTTTGCAAGGTGAGTTTTGGGATTATGATTTGTTTGATGCTACTAACTTAATTTGTTTTTATGTAGGATCAGATTTGTGGGTAAATCCTTTTCAAGAGGAAGGGATGTCAGATTTGAGGACAAATCCTTTTCAGGAGGAGGGGAATGATGAGATCCTGACTAGGCTCGCATCAAGTGTCATCAGCTTTGCTCAAGCTTCAAGGGTTCAACAAACGAATTCAAGTAATTGGGCTAGAATCGACTCAAGGATGCTTACATTGGGGCTCAATTCATATGAACATCGAGGAGAGGGTCATTCATGTGATTTGGGATTGCTAGATACGATCTATGTAGTAAGACCAAATCAATACAAGTCAAGCGTTCGAGATAGTGTTCATCATATTCGTTTGTATCGTCTAATCGTTAATGAAGGTATTTGTCATTTAATGGAAGGATTAGCGTTTATACGGCGTTATGGATGTCCAAGAAAGCTGAAGAGGTTATGTTATATCATGGGACAACACGAGGTTGGATTATACGGAAAACAAATTCAGAAGTTGAGATTCAGAGTTCTCGCCCCGGCGAGGAAACCAAGGCCAACATTCTCGCCCCGGCGAGAAACTTACTGTCCAAGCTCGCCCCGACCCAAATTGATCCGCCCCGGCAAAGAAGTTACTGTCCATTCTCGCCCCGGCGAGAATTCCCAGTTCAATTTTCTCGCCCCGACGAGAACACGCAGAATTGGTTGACACGTTTTTTGAGGCACGCGATTTTTGGCAGATTTCTTTCTTTTAGTTTTTGGGATTTCATTATATCTTTTAGATTTCTATTGTAATTAGGATATTTATTAGATATGTTTTGATTTCCATATGGTGTTTAGTTAGGATTTCTATTTCCATTCAAATTCTTGTTTCCTTATAGGATTAGGGTTTCTATGTTATTAGTATAAGTAGGATACATGGCTTATGTACACAACATTATTAAGATTACTTTTGATTAATGAAATTATTGTGAGATTCTTCTCATCTTTTGGTTCTTTAAGAATTCCTAGATTAATTTCTTAGTTTTCTTGAGATTCAATTATCGACTTATCATTCAACATATCATAGTTGTTTGTGGCGTCATTCTACCGAACCATCAATCGTCGATTGTACCAAGATTACCGCTTACATATAAACGAGGGGTCAAGGTGTCGTTGGTGTCCATTCAACGCATATTTCCTAGCGCAGAACAATTGTACCAAGATTACCGTCTACATATAGGCGATGGGTTGAGGTGTTGTGAGCGTTCCACCTTATAACTTGCTGGAAACGATCCGGGCGACGACCACCTCACGCAAGCGTGGCGTGGAGTCCATCACTAAGGATTTGTCAGTAAGTTCCAAAGGTTCTTAAGGGATCTAAAATTTGCGTACTCTCGGCACTGTATCTAAAATGTGAATAAACTCTATCATCTCTGGTTCATCCATGTCAGCCTCCCCTAATAAAAACTCGTCATCCACCACTTTTTCTACCACGTCCAACCGGAACCACTCTTCCTCATCCGTAGAAAATTTCATGGCTTTGAACACATTGAATGTCACCTCTTGGTCTTGCACCCTCATAGTCAATTCTCCTTTTTGCACATCTATAAGTGTTCTTCCCGTTGCCAAGAAAGGTCTCCCCAGTATGATAGGAATGTCTTTGTCCTCCTCATAGTCCAAAATGATGAAATCAACTGGGAATATGAATTTATCCACTTTTACCAAGATGTCTTCCACGATACCTCTAGGATATGTAACCGACCGATCAGCAAGCTGAAGAGAGATGTTGGTCAGTTTCGGTGTAGGTAGACCCAACTGGACATATATCGATAAAGGCATAAGGTTGATGCTCGCACCCAAATCACACAAACATCTACTGATTGATAAGCTGCCAATGGTGCAAGGGATAGTGAAACTACCTGGATCCTTTAACTTCGGTGGCAACTTCTTCTGCAATATAGCACTACACTCTTCAGTCAATGCTACTGTTTCATAATCCTCTAGCTTTTTCTTCCTCGACAAAATTCCTTTCATGAACTTGGCATAGCTCGGCATCTGCTCTAAAGCCTCGGCAAACGGTATGTTGATTTGCAGCTTCTTAAAGACTTCAAGGAATTTGGAGAATTGTTTGTCTAATTTCTGCTTGTGAAATCTCTGAGGATATGGAACAGGAGGGTATACTACTGCTTGCTTTGTTTTCTCCTTTTCTTTCACCTCAGTTTCCGTTTCCTTTTCTTTTTCTACTAATTTCTCTACAGGATCTAGGACTGGGGATGGGCGCAGCCGCGCTGCCTCCCCTTGTATTTCAGGCGCGGCCGCGCTGCTATGATGTAGTTGCTTCCCACTTCGAAGTGTGACAGCTTGACATTGTTCTTTACCATCTCTCTTGGGGTTAACTTCTGTATCACTTGGAAGTGCTCCTTGTGGTCGATTGTTCAAGACATGAGCCAATTGTCCCAGCTGATTTTCCAAGTTTCTAATTGACACTACCTGACTCTTCACATTTAAATCTACCTGAGTTAACAGCTTATCTTGATCATTCATTCTTTTCTTAGATGCTGTGATAAATCTTGCCAACGACTCTTCTAAATTCGGTTTTCTGTCTGCATGTTGCGGAGCTTGGTTCTAAAAACCTGGGGGATTCTGTGATCTTGGAGCGGGATTTTGAATCTGAGTGTTATTGCTCCATGAGAAACCCGGATGATTTTTCCACCCCGGATTATATGCATTCTGATATGGCTGTGGCGGTCTGTTATAACTCCCCAAATACTGTACCGATTCCGGATTAATGGCACAATACTCCGTCGGATGTGCACCTACACATAGCTCACACACATAGGCTACTTGCTGGACTTTTGATTCTGCCAAAGCTTCAATCTTCTTAGACATGGCTGCCATCTGCGCTGTTAGTGTCGTGACCGCATCTACTTCCAAAACTCCAGCTACCTTTTGTTGATTCATTCTGGAAGTCGTCCATTGATAGTTATTTGCAGCCATAGTCTCTAACAAGTTGAAAGCTTCATCAAAATTCTTATCCATAAGTGTTCCCCCCGCAGCTGCATTTATACTTGTTCGAGTGTTACTACTCAACCCATTGTAAAATGACTGAACCTGCAGCCACTTGGGTAGCCCATGATGTGGACATCTTCTCAATAACTCTTTGAACCTTTCACAAGCCTTGTACAATGACTCTCCATGACTTTTCTCAAAAGTAGAAATATCGTTTCTCAACTTAGCAAACTTAGCCGGCGGAAAGAATTTTTCTAGGAATTTCTAGGCCAAGTCAACCCAAGTTGTGATGGACCCCGGTGGAAGTGAGTGCAACAAACTCTTTGCTTTATCCCTTAGTGTAAACGGAAACAGACGTAATCTCACCGCATCATCAGATACATTGGGATATTTGAATGTATCACAAATCTCAAGAAAGATAACCAAGTGTTCATTAGGATCATCGTTGACTAATCCCCCAAACTGTACCGAATTCTGAATCATCTAAATTGTACTCGACTTGATCTCGAAGGAATTAGCAGTGATGGCTGGCCTCGTGATGCTTGACTTGATTTCATCAATCTTAGGCATGGCATATTCCCTCAATGATTTCTGTTCCTCGTTAGCCATTTTTTCTTTCTCGATTGTCTCCCGACAGAATTTTCTCAACTGTCGTAGCTTGCTCTCAAGATTATCCTCACACTGCACGAGTTCCGGTTGTTTTGATCGCGTTTGCATAAACGAATCAAAAGTCACCTGAAACAAGAAGTAATAAGGAAAAGAATGTTAACTAAAACTGAATTAATTAAATTAAATCTTGAAATTATAGACACAATTGTTCCCCGGCAACGGCGCTAAAAACTTATTTGCCTAAATCGTTACTAGAAAAATACGCAAGTATACGCAGTCCACAAGTAATATAATGAAAGTAGAGTATCGTCCCACAGAGAAAAATTGAGTCTTTAATGACAATTTCCAATTTTAAATCAAATCAATTTTAGTAAACAAATAATTGATAATTTCTGAAGTTTTGAATTTAACTAATTAATTCTAAATTAAATTACTACCACTAGTTTGAAAATAGATTTTTAAAGACTTAAGACTATAACTTCACTTAATGCTTTATCTTGCTCAACACACTTCCCTTCGAATTATGCTAGTAGTTTTGGATTGTTAATCAGGAACTCATCACTATTTATGAACATCTCTCAATGATTCATAAACAACTCAACTCAAATCCACAATTGATTAACCTAAGTTAATCACCCTAGATAACTAATTCACTATATTTCTATGTGAATTACAATTAAAAAGGATTTAACGTCCAGGTTCCCTTCTTGATTACATGCGGTGAATAGGTATATCTCTATCCTAAACACAAATTATGAATTCCATCGACAACAGAATACACAAACACATGCTACTATGGTCAGATCTAATTCTATACTTCATCTCTCGAGTTCATATAGAATATCCCAGTAATTATTGGCCAAATAATTAAGCAATTCAGCAACAACCACAATAGACAATCCAAAAGTAATTAATCATAATATTCCAGGAAGCATGCTATTCAAAATTACGCAATAAGATCCATTATAGCTTTAAAAGAAATTTAGTTCATAATTAAACTAAAATCCATCATCCACAAGTTTAATAGCATTCAAAAGTTCAGAGTAAAAAGAAGAGAAAAGAAGAAACACTGTAAAGCAATCCTTGAATCTCTGTCTTGCTCCTCCTTGCTTCCTTCCTGCTATTAGCTTGCTTCAAGTCTTCTCAAATTGCTCTAAACTAGGGTTTGCTAAAAATAAGTTCAACAACCTCAAAGTAACTTAAAAATAACTATTTATAGTATCTGATAAAAACCCTAATTAATTACAGAATTTCAAATCCAAGTTCAAATCAAATCTGCTTAAAACTGCTGAAAAGTCAAAATTGCCCTCTCTCGAACCGGCGCGGCCGCGCTTGAATTAAGCTTGAATGGCGCGCGGTCGCGCTGCACCCTAGTTCATTTTTGGGCGCGGCCATGCTGCACTAATACCTCAGCAAATCAGCACCTGCAACAACAAAGTCCACCCAATTCTCGCTAAACCAATTCCCAACACGTGCAACCTACAAAAACACATAAAATGCATGAAAAGTAACTACAAACCATGGAAATAAACAATAATTCGCATTCATTGGCATCCGATTCATAGGAGCATCCATAGTTTCATGCTGACGCTGAAGCTCGTTACTTATGGATGCGAGCATGATGCATTGAGCCAAGATTGCATCATCTTGCCATTTTCTGAAAGTAGCAATCTCTTCCTCAGAGGCTGTTTCTGCAACACTTGCAGGGACTGGCGAATTTAGGACATAAGAAATCTTTTCAACAGTGAGAACAATTCTCAGATTCCTTAACCAGTCCGTGTAATTCGGTCCGGTCAGTTTGTTAGCATCAAGTATGCTACGCAGTGATAATGAGTTTGACATTTTTAAATTCTGCATATGAAATAGACAACATTTTAGCATACATTCATTTAATTAATTACCAAAATAAATTAGGTCTTTATTTTAAATTGGTATCTCCCACTATTTTCATCAAACTATATTACCCTCATTATATAGTTCGGCAAATCTAATTAAAGATTTGCTAGTGAGATTAAGGATCCCATTTCAAATGTATATAGCCTTGTGTGTGCACAACAAACTATATATAAATAAATAGGTAGACAACTATTGTCAATTACATCACTATGTAACTCCTTGTATTTTGCCTCTTAGATTATAATGGTCAAGTGTGTGCACATCCGAACTAAAATAATCTAAGTTAAGTCCAACCTAGCACTTCCATATATGTGAAGAGAAAAAGACTGCCTTTGTGTGTGCACAACAAAGCAGTAATGTTCAATTCCTTAATAAGCATCAAATGTGATAAAACAACATCTTAAATATTTAATACTCGCCTTGTGTGTGCACAACAAACTCATATTAAATATTTAATACTCTATTGCTTTACCATGCTAGAAGGTGACGTTCGATATTCCTAATATTTTTGAACGCTTAGGACTTAATATGATTACTTTGAGGGGTTTATTATTATTAGTCTCATCTTGTTTAGCGCATGCACATATATATATATATATATATATATATATATATATATATATATATAATACGCGTCATATTATTTTACATGCGAAGCATGTTGGATAATATATAATATATATATAGTAAGCATTCACATATAGAATACTATATTCTACCCGGATTGATTATGGACTTTTATTCTAGTTTGGTTCACTAGAGCCACCAAGTGAACCAAAAGGTCAAACATAGGGTGCAAGAATTAAATTTAAATATAACTATTACATTTAAACCCGGGCTCCATTACAAACGGGTCTTCATGCGCTCCTTGCTCCTTTGTCTCCAATTCTTCAAAATTAATTCTAACTAGTCCTATTACAAAAATTATTTATAATAAATAGAAACCTTGATCAGCAGTCAAGGGGAAGTACATAGGAGGGAGATAGAATTTACATTAAGAAAAATTAGAGAAGACGAGGTACGCAGAACCCATTTATAAAAACCCATATATCCAAGCATCCACTAAAATAAATCTAATCACACATTGGTCAACAGTCCATAATCAATCCCTATTTATTATCATACATATCTCTATATGTATCAATAAATAACATTCATCCCATGAATAATAAAACCATTCCATATATACATTGATATCAATTAATGGGCAAAAGTTTTGCTAATATTTAGTTTTGAAACAAAATAAACTCTTTTATTTTAATCAAAAACCAAATCCAAATTAAACTCCTTTAATTTTAGCAATCTGAAATCCTATTCCAGATAATATAAACTCTTTTATTTTAAACTTCTATCAATTAAATAAATCATTTATTTTAATTGAAAAAACAAAAAAAAAATTCAAAGTCTGTATACCAGCGCGGCCGCGCTCCAGAATGAACTGGAAGCAGCGCGGCCGCGCCTCGATGCAGATTCAGAAAAAATTTTCTCAGCCCAAAATCCGATCGTATCGCATATCAATTCATACATGGAATCATCAAAATCAATAATTAACACAAGGATTAGGCTCTGATACCACTGTTAGGTTTGTATATAACGCATACATGTAATCAAATTACATAAATAGGGCGGAAGCGTGATAAAACGGATTTTAAAATTTTCACACAAACCATTACCATGATCTATCCTTGTGTTCAATTATCAATTAAACGAAAGAGAAAGAGAATAAGAATTATACCCTCGTAGTTCAAAGCTTCCTCGGGTACAAGTTCAACTCCTAGTCCTTTGTGTTCTCCTCGAATTCCACCGATGAGATTCCTCCCTTTGATCAACGTTAGCCACCCAAGTGTTTGGCCTCTAGAGGTGATTCACCAAGGAAGAATAGGTATTCAAGAAGTTGGGTATTGGCAAAACTCTAGTTTCTATCTCTATAGAATTTACAAGTACTCTCCACAATCTAATGCAAGAGTGTGTAACCCTAATCTATGATAAGACTCCTCTTATTTATAGATGTAGGAATAACCCTTCCCTAAACTATTTAGGATTAGGGTTTCTATTATAATTAAACTCCTTTAATTAATTATGCTCCTAATCCAATTAGGAATTCATGGGAGAGTACTTCTATTAATTAATTCCCAATCCCTATTAGGAATTAAATAATAATAATAGTAATAATAATAATAATAAGACTCCTCTTATTAATTTATATTTAATATTTCCAAAATATTAAATAATAAATATTAAGCTATTTAATTTATTCTATCTCCATAGATTAAATTAAATACACTTAACTTATTATTACAATTATGCCATTTACTTCTTAAATAAATATTTTTCTTTTGCGGTGTGACCCTTTAGGTTCTCCATATTAAACCGGTTGTGAATAAATCAATTAGAACAATTCTAATCTTATTTAAATAAATAAATTAAACTATTTAATTCATTTAAATAAATAATATTTATTCTACAATAAGGGTAAGCCCCCTTAGCGATCAACGACTTTCCAGATAATATAGATTTCAACATTAATCACAAAAGAACCTTTCAGTGAATAGTTACCGTACAATTCAATCCTTCTACCATACAATGTCCCAATTAAATATAAGACATGGATTTACTGTCAAGTCTTATTTTATTTAATTATATGTATTTCGATTCCCAAATGCACAACTCTAAATAATGCAAATTAGAAACTCCTTTCTAATTTCATTCTGCCTTGGCCAAGGACTACTGAGTTGTCATTTATCGAATCACATAGGACATTCGCATCTTTTACTAGACGTAGTAGATTCTTTGTTGATCATTCACCTATCTCCATGCACAACTTATTATACCCAACCATACCCTTTGATATACCCCAAAGGTCTTAAGGGACATGTCAAAGTATAACTCATCATACACAAGATACTATGATGATCTCAAGTCCAAGGATCACTTGTACTACTATCACTAGAGGAATTCCTATTGACAGGCGAGTAAAACTCCATTAGGTATTCCTTAGCGAGCCACGTTCAGTGAACTTATTCTCCAATAAGCACCTACATACTTGCTTTAGTGTCTCCACACAAATGATTATGAGATCAATCATCCTCTTCCTAAGAGCAAGCAACGTATATACTAATCTATCCGGATTCACTAATCCCCTATTTAGTAATCCAACGATTAGGAACAATTTTAGTTTGTGAGCTATCTGGAATTTAGATCTCATTAGCATGATCACCATCATAATTCTAAAAGCATTGCTCAAAACTATGGGTTTATCACATTTAATATAACAGCACTATGTAGATAATATAAAATGCTTTTTAAGAAAATCAATTCTTTTATTAATAAATGAATAAGATTACAAAGTATATGCTACATCATATCAAATATGATTAGCTTGTGTGCATACTACTTTCAGTAACGTGATAGAAGAGGTTAACTCACTTTTATACAATGGTGAATTAATATATGTGTTTTGCATAAGGAAAACGAAACGTTTATGTTAATTAAAATTGGTATTATATTACTTAGCATGGTAATATATTTAATATTTTGAATAATGTTAATAAATTATGTAAGTGTTGAGGAGAGAAGAAAATCAATATATCTATTGGATATGAATTTATACACGGCTAAATGTGTAGATGGGAGAAATTATTTTAAGGCAATTATTTATTAAGATAAATTCTAGCCTTGAATTATTTTATTTTATATGTACGGATTTATATGAGGTAATGTGTATAATTACGTAATATGGTAAATATATTTACTATATATAAATGAATCGATATAAATAATTTATAGTAAGAGAAAATAAAGTTATTATTTATTTTCTATATGTGATATAAGGACATGTGCCTTACAGATAGTTATTTCAATGAGACATAGATATTATAATGAATATAATATCTTGAGAAAATGAGTAAATTCTTTTATTATGATTAACACCTTTATTTTCATATCTAAAGTGAAAACGTAGCAGAAACATTATATGTTTTTTTTATGATGGAATACATATTTTATACATGGGTATGTACCTTTTTGTGATTGGCCAAGAGGGTTAAATTTATAAAGCTAAGTTATTTTACTAAATAACTTAGTAACCATGATTTTTATAATCAATAATGTAAATTTATATGTATATATATATATATATATATGTATATATGTATGATTGTCTCGAAACGTAATAATTCAATCTAAATTGAATTAATGGCAAGGGAATAAATGATTGATATTAATTAATCATTGTGGTACTTATGTGTGATTAAAATAATAGGTGTGATAATGGGTTGGGAGTACCCGACTGAATTATATTTAGCTCAATTAAAATATTATTTGGACTAACCCATTATCCGTGAAATACATAATTATACGTATTAGTGTATATTCAAAGTATGAGTATATTGTTTATGTGTGGAAGTATATACATGTAAGTGTGTGTATATGTGCCCATAACTTATTTTAATGTAGTAAGGATAAGTCATTATAATTTATTTAATAAGCCCAAAAGGAATTAACTTTAGTAGAATGGGGATCATTTTACTAATGAGTAAGGAAGAAATAGAGCTTGTTCCAAATTCATTGTCCCAAATAATCACCAGCCATGTATAGGTCAGTGGCCTATCCCTATATTCCTCAAACTCATTAATGGCTAGTTAGAGGTAATGATGAAGAGAGGAATGGAGGAAGAGGGAGTTGGTGACCAACTCTTCAATACCCAATGGTTTCTTCCTTCTTCCAATGGTTTGATCTCTAGGGCAAAACCCAAAATTTTCCTATCCTACTTCTATGTAGCTAAGTTTCAAAAAGGCTAGCAAGGAGGGAGATGATGGCTATGGAAATGATGAGGGAGGGGAGTGGTTGTAATAGTGACATTCCACCAACTCTCTCATACCCAATGGCTTCTTCCTTCTTCCAATGGTTTTGTAATGACCGTGAATTTTTAAAACTCCATGGTTAATTAAAATATAAATCTTAATTTTTAATGAGTTAGCTTTGTATGATTATTTAAAATTTGTGTGATTAATTGGTTATGTGAATATCTAACTTCGCGTAGTTGCCAAGATTTATTAAAGGGTGTCACTAATGGGTTAATTAAATTAGTGGACTAGCCCTAAGGTTTAATATCAAAAGAATTGATAAAGTCGTCTAGTAATTAAATATTCAAATTATTTGAATATAGTGGAGGAATTTAATTTGCATAGATTAATTTATATAATTAATGTGAGCAATATTAATACTAATATTTAATAGTCCATTTAGTATTTTAATATTTACGGACTAGATTAATTATTTAATGTATTGATAAAATCTTTTATCACGGATTGGGGAATTAATGTATACTAGAGTAATTGGTTTATATTGTATAGTTTATTTAATTAACTAGTAGCAATAAGTTGGGACCATAATTTTGGAACTCATCCCATCTATTCTTCAACCGTGGCCTGGGAAGAGGGAAAGAGAAATCAAATAGTATTGGAACAGTGGAAGTCCCATCTTTCCCTTTCTCCAGCCATGTTTAGGCATGAGGCCTAAACCTATTGCTTGCATCAGATGGTGAGCATGATGAAGGAGAGAGTGGGCAGCTCACCAAACCACCTTTGCCCAACAACTTCTTCTTCTTCCCGTTGGTTTCTCAATTTGAACAAAGGCATTCCCTGGGTAATGAATTCTTTATAAATTGGAGCTTCTTCTTCATGATTTCAGTTGCTACAATTTCAGATAGGTTAGTAATAGAGAGTGAGTAATTGTTGAGAGTGAGAGTAAGCTGCTATTAAGCATTTGAGAATTTCAAATTAGCTTCAAGAAGGTACACTGTGTTCTTAAATTTTTAGCCATGAAATTCTATGAAATCCATGATTCTTGCTAATTAGTTTGTTAGTTAGTATAAAGATGTTATATGGGTCTATATTCGTGTTTGGGACCAATGTGGTTGCACTGAATTGCATTTGGAAAGGTTAGGCCATATTAATTTTTGAGTTCTGCAGAAGTAGAGCCGAACCTGAAGCGGTGCAGGAGTGGCGCGGCCGCGCCACTCCCAAGGCCAAAACCAGCGCGGCCGCGCAGGTTGCCAGAAATTGTTGCTGTGTTTTGATATCTTGAGCATGCTAGTTTAGTCCATTTATGCATGAAAGTAGGTTTGCCATGTTATCTAGTGTCCCTATGAATGCCATGACTTGCACACGTTGTTCTAGCATATATTTTCTAAAGGAAACTTAAGAACTTTGAAATAAACTTGATAAAACGTGTGTCTTTTATTGCTGACCATGTGAGCATGTATGTATGGCTTAGATATGTGATCAAATGCCTATGAGTAATGATTTCAAGTTGTCTTGCATGTACTAAGTTGCCTTGGTATGACTTAGTGTGTTGAAACATAGAATTTAACGACGAATACCGTCGATCTCCGTGTGAGTTGTGTTCTGACCATGCAAGCATAAATGTTAGGACTCATTGAGCCTCTAGACATGATTGACATCATCATTATTTAGCTAAACATGAAATCGACGTATGCTAGCAAGTCTATGATGATAAGAATCCAAGTATAAGCTATGTGTTATGATGTACATATGTTGATTACGTACAAGCATGCATATCATGTATTGTTTAGTCTCACTATGTGGTATTATGACCATAATAGCGGATTACTTGTAAGATGGACTTGTTTGGCCTACAATGTAGGAATTTTCAAAATAAAACCTTATGACTTTGAAATGGATTTAGAATGAGTATGCTAGGTTCCAAACTCAAGTTAATAACATTATGAGCATGTGTATTTGAGTTATATCAGTAACATGTGTGCTAAGGATAAACTAGGTTCTTGCTGAATGACATTTCATTCTTGGTCTGTCCAGAGAGTGGCGCGGCCGCGCCACTCCTAAGGCAAGAACTAGCGCGGCCGCGCAGGTCGCCAGTTTTGCCCTGTTGTTTTAATTTGTAAACAGAGCCTTGCAGTATATATGTATCTATGTCTTAAGCTGTATTGCATGATTTAACTGGTATGCTAGGTGTTAAGCTTGCGTTGATGCTTAGAATCGAGGTATTCTAGACTTGTTAACTCATTTAGCTAAGATGAGGATTTATGAATATGGACTTAGTAATACTAGTTCCACTTACGTGACTATGTGTTAGGACTACGTGGTGCGTAACCTCTTATAAGAGTAAACTCATGCTAATTATATTGTACTAACTAAGGAACCGACTTATTAATGTTAGGTCGTTTCAACGCAATTTAAATTAAAGCTAGATTACTGTTGCCTCTTTTTAAGTCTTAAATAAAAGAGCTCTAACTCGTGCAAGTATACACGGTCAACAAGTAATACAGAGGAAGTAGAGTATCGTCCCATAGAAACAGGATTAAATTAAATCACTATGCATCAGCTCTATCACTACACTTATTTGCTTAAACTAATGACTTATTTTTGGTGACAAAATTATTCCTATATCAATTAATAACTAACTATGCAAATACTAACAAAATATATCAAGCCTGGAATTAATGGGATCCTAACTTCATTTAATAATTCATCTAATTACCACTATCATGCTAGTAAGTTCACATATCATAGAAAAGTAGCCAAGAACACTAAAATAGACATAACCATTTGTCAATGCATTATGACCTACTTACATAACATCCATACTTGATAGACACCATGTAATCACCACTATAACCAAAATCACTATATGTCTATGTGAAATTGCAATTATATTGATTTTAAGCACAAGTCCTTATTTTGACTTTTACGGTGAAACAGTATATTTCTATCTGACTCACAAAATATTAAGCTATCCAATTAAGCCTCATATTCGCACACTATCATGATTACAATCCATACTTATATGTTATTTTTCAATTCCATACAAGTACTGAAGTCGAATGGTGATCAAGCATTCATACATGAAAAACAATCATGATAGAAATTCCTTATGATATATAAAACAAGCTAACAATCAAGACTGTAATTAAACTACATATTAAAATCCGTTAGAATCCCATAATGGAGATTAGTTCATGTCTGAACCAAAAACCATTATGGGATCAAAACTCCACATGGAAAATAAACAATCAATTGAAGTAGAAGAATTAGATTGATCAAACCCAATTGAAGAAATAAATCCAAAATAAGCTTAAACCCACATCAAAATCCAATGCTTGAACAAAAGTAATCCACACACAAATCTCCTCTCTAGAAAAGTAGAATAATAATAATTACTAAAAAATCTCCAAGTTTATTCTTAGGGTTTCCTTCTCACTCTCTGATCAATATGGACTAGAATCCTCTTTAGAATTGGCTTCCTTTTCCTCCTTCAGCTGAACAAGTAATACAAAAACGTGCACTAGCGCCGCTGGCGCTAGCCCTAGCGCTGCTGGTGCTAGCCCTTGCCCAGGAATTTACAAAAATGCCACTAGGTGTATTTTAAGCTCCAAATTTACCCTTTTGCCCCTCCAGCTCCAACCTACAATAAATAAACACAAAAACAAATAAAATAATACTAAAAATACTTAAAGACCACGATAATTAAGCCTAACAATACCTGATTCGTAGGTATAAAACCCACTCATCAAATACCCCCAAACTTAACCAGTTGCTTGTCCTCAAGCAATGCAATGATGCAAATGCAAACTAACTATCATACCTACGAATCAAACAATCAACCAATATAGTATCCAACACCAGGCCTCAAAGATATCATAAATACTAAAGTAGAATCTCTAACCAATGCAAAGTTTCTAACTTTAACCAATTAGTTAAGTTACACCTGTCATCACCCATGTTGTGCGTGTGTGTATATCAACCATTTCAATCAATTACAATTCAAATCCATCACATAATTGACTTCTTAGAAGAAAACTTTAAATTGCAACCCAATTCAACCCGTGAACACAACCAATTCAACTGATTCACGCAATCACTAAGCAAAAGGGTATCACGAAGGTTATTTAACACATTTAAATCCTTTTTAAACCCTTCCCCAAGAATTCAAACAGTTTTTTTTTCTTTTTAATGAGTGCATTTTATGCTCCATCTCATTTTCTTTTGAACGAATGCGTTTTACGCTCCATCTCGTTCCATGTGTTTATGATTGAGTGCGTTTTACGCTCCATCACAACCCACCACATGATCCATTCTTCAATTGGGGAAGGTTCAAAATTTTCAAATTTCTCCTTTTTTTTTATTCACACCCCAAGATTCCCCCAAACTTAGATTCTTGCCTGTTTTTTATTTAATGGACGTTTCACCGATATTATCAAGTTTTAACCCAAATCTTCCACCAGAAGAGAATTATGCAACTATTTGAATTAAATTGATCAAAACAATTGATTATGTGCTTTCCTTACTAACAAAGTTTCAGACAGGTTAAACGTCACTACCTAATCAAAGTTATCACTAAACACTAGTTTTTAATTCTTCTCAAGTTAAAACCATGAAACCAGTCTTATCATTGGCCACATTAGATACTATATCAATTTATGCTTAACTCATGAAACTACATGCTTAAAATGCTTAACACAACCTAAAGAATGAACATGCAACTACCATGCATCATGCAAAAACACAAGGAAACAAAACAAACTATATGCATGAAAACACAAAAACGACCCCCCAAACTGAACAAGATAATGTCCTCATTGAAAAAGAATAAAACAGTAAGAACAGAGGACTCCCCTGATGAAGAACACTACTCATCATCACTGCCATCGGCAGCGTCATCATCATCATCATCCGCATCAGGAGGCGAGTCAGGTGGTGGGTAAATAGATAAAGGAGGAGCTGGTGGAAACTGGAAAGGCCCTGCCGAAGGATTCAACCGCCCAAACATATCCGCCAAGGCTGTGGAACAATTAACATTATAAGCATAAATCTCCGCCTGGCGCTGAGCAAGTCGACTCTGCTGTCGAGTCATCCGATCAAAACCCCTCTGAATCGACCCGACCACTAAGTCTATCCGTCGAGTATGATGCCGAAGATCCTGTCGGATAGTCTCAACTATAGTAGGGGCTGGAACCGGATCCTCAACAGGCGGTGGTTGTTCCTGTGCCGGCTCCTGTGGCTGCTGCTGTGGTAGGATGAAACCTAAACCCCGCGGGTGCGACTCACCTCCACCCCATACTCTGTACCATCCCATTGCAGCATGATCAACTGGAGGCAATGGGACCTGCATAATTTCATCTTTATCCCACTGGACTCCAGCTCGACGGCACAAATCTGTGATCAATGAAGGGTGAGGCAGTCCACCTGTGGTACTACCCTCAAGCGTGTGTATGATAGATTCATGAATTATCTCCTCTATATCCACTGTCTTCCCTTGACCAATGCAAAACAGTAACGCCGCCCGCAGATTAATGACATCGCTCATATGGCGGCACGACATCAACTTAGCACAGATAAAAGCATGCCACGCTTTTCCATATCTACTCAATTTGGCTGAGGGAAAGTGCACAACTTCTTGTTGGTCAGACAGCTTCCATTCGGTCCCTGGTTCACAGAGGGCTTCTATAATCTCAGAATAATCCAAATCTTCTTCCAAGTATTTCGTATAGCCATCCTTGTGAATTTTCTGTAACCCATAATACGCATTAATACTTTTACGGCCCACATTTATTTCCTGACCCCGAACCATAACCAGGTTCCCATTAGCTTCTTTAGCATTAGCATAAAACTCCTTCACAATATTCACGGCAGCTGGTTCGGGTTGTGCAGTAAATACCATCCAATTGCGGTTGCGTATCATTTGAGCTAACTCCCCATCTACCCGCTCAATAGGTAGCAAGCCCCGCTCAGGAATTAGAGATTTCCCGGAAGACCAATTTTTAAACCTATCACTCGCTTCAGGGCTAACAAATTTCTTCTTATCATACTTGACCACAGCTGATGAACCTGATCTTTCTCCTCTATGTCTTTTGGGAGCCATTTATAACCAATTAAACACAAATCAAGACCTAAAAGAACTCAAAATTCCGTTGAGGTAATCTATCAAACACTTGGCGTGCACACTTTAAAAACCCTTGTACAATAGTTCCCCCAAACTTATGACTAACCCAATTTAGCACAATGAATTCTCCCACAACTTGCAAGCATAAAGATAGACAATGGAAACTTAAACCCAATCCCAATTGAGCCAACACAAACTCAATTGGGTGCACAATCAAAAACTTTTTCCAAACACTAGCAAATCAAATCTTTAGCCAACAATTTCAAGTGTTAAGTGATCAATAAAGTAAAGCTTACTTGAAGTTGGAATTACCCATGTGAGAACCTTGAATCCTTCTTGGCTATGGAAGTTCTTTGGTTGCACTTGTTGAAAGCCGACGGTAGTTGGGAATATGGGTGGGTGATTGTTAAAGTTTGATTGGGGAAAGAGTGCTTCTATGTAGCAACAACGGAGAGAACTTAGCTGGAGTCGGCTTGAACTAGGTAGATGAAGAACAAAATTGATTTTGTTAGTGAAAATCCTTCAAGAATCCCGACTTAGGGTTTTAAACTTCTTTTTTTTTTATGCCGAGCGCTTCTAGCGCTATGAAGTGACTGAAGTGAGCGCTAATAGCGCTATGGTGCAGTGTGTTGTAGCTTTGGGCAGCGCCTTTGGCGCTATGTTGGGCGCTAATAGCGCTAGCAAGCAAACTGCGTTGGCATGGGGCAGCGCCTTTGGCGCTTGCTTCGTGTGTTGAAGAGCGTTGCTGGCGCTGAGTTACAGTAGCTTGCGTGTTTGCTTAGCGCCTCTAGCGCTGTGGGTTGAGAAAGAAGAGCGCCCAGAGCGCTGGTAGGCAGTGTCTTGGGCTCATTTAAGCGCCGCTAGCGCTAGTTGAACGGCTTGTGGAGCGCTGTTGGCGCTAACGTGCATACTTGGCCAATTTTTTTCCATTTTTAGCTTCTATCTGCACACTAATCAACCAAAGCTTCGAGTTAGTAACAAACCCTTTTTTTTTTTATAATTGAATACCAAAGTTCAAAGAAAATAAATTACGAAACAAGAGAAGAACAAAAGATTAAAATGTTGGGTTGCCTCCCAGATAGCGCTAAGTTATAGTCAATTAGCTTGACTGTCTTTGAAGCTCATGTTGCAGATAAGATTAAGGTGACTTTCTGTCTGTCCACCTCATCCCCAAAGTAATGCTTCAGCCTCTGTCCATTCACCTTGAACGATTGATCCGGAAATTTGTCGTATACTTCAATCGCGCCATGTGGAAAGACCGTCTTCACTCTGAATGGTCCTGACCATCTTGATTTCAGTTTCCAGGGAAAAAGTTTAAGTCTGGAATTGAAAAGTAAAACCCTTTGTCCCGGTTCGAATGTTCTCTCAATGATCTTACGATCATGCCATTTCTTCACCTTCTCCTTATACAGCTTCGAGTTTTCATAAGCCCGTAGTCGAAATTCGTCCAACTCATTGATTTGGAGTAAACGCTTCTCCCCTGCAGCTGTCGAATCAAAGTTCAACTTTCGAATCACCCAATATGCTTTATGTTCTAGCTCCATCGGAAGATGACAAGCTTTTCCATATACCAGCTGAAACGGTGACATACCCAACGGAGTTTTGTACGCAGTCCTATATGCCCACACAACGTCATCTAGCTTTAAGGACCAATCCTTCCTCGTCGGATTCACAATTTTTTCGAGGATTCTTTTTACTTCTCGATTGGATACTTCCGCTTGGCCGTTTGTCTGGGGGTGATAAGCTGTAGCAATACGATGATTTACCCCATACTTAGCCAACAACGCTGTGAACTGCCTGTTGCAGAAGTGACTACCTTCATCACTGATAATAGCCCTAGGAGTCCCAAATCTCGTGAAAATACTGCGATGCAAAAACTTTAGGACTACCTTGGCATCATTTGTCGGAAGTGATGCCACTTCTACCCATTTAGACACATAGTCAACTGCTAATAAGATGTAGAGATTACCGCACGAATATACAAAAGGCCCCATGAAATCAATCCCCCAAACGTCGAAAACTTCTACTTCAAGGATGGTATTCAAAGGCATTCCATTCCTCTTTGAAATATTACCAACTCTCTGACATCTATCACACCGCTGAACAAAACTGTAAGCGTCTTTAAAGATTGTCGTCCAGTAGAATCCTGCTTGAAGTACTCTAGCCGTTGTTCTCTCTCCTCCATAATGTCCTCCATATACAGAAGAATGGCAATCCTGTAAAATCCTTTCGGTCTCACTATATGGGATACACCTTCTTATCATTTGATCTGCACATTGTTTAAACAAATACGGCTCATCCCATATATACCATTTAACATCGTGCAAGAACTTTTTCTTTTGGTGCCCCACCAAGTCAGAAGGTATCATCTTACTCACCAAATAATTTGCGTAATCCGCAAACCATGGCACTTCCCCTTGCACCACAAATAACTGCTCATCCGGAAAAGATTCATTAATTTCAACTTTGTCTTCGATCTCCCTTTCCGGCTGCTCTAGTCGAGACAAGTGGTCTGCTACTTGGTTTTCGGTACCCTTCCTATCTTTGATCTCCAAATCAAATTCTTGCAACAACAATATCCACCTGATCAACCTGGGCTTTGCATCCTTCTACGCCACTAAGTGTCGAATTGCCGAATGATCCGTATACACTATTACCTTTGTGCCTATCAGATATGCCCTAAATTTATCAAAGGCATACACCACTGCCAATAACTCTTTCTCTGTGGTGGTGTAGTTTAACTGTGCATCTGTAAGGGTCTTGCTGGCATAGTATATCACATGAAACATCTTCTCCTTCCTTTGCCCTAAAACAGCCCCCACTGCGTAATCACTGGCATCACACATCAGCTCAAACGACAACGCCCAATCTGGTGTTGTGATAACTGGTGTTGATGTTAACTTATTCTTTAAATGCTCAAATGCCCTCATGCAAGCCGTATCAAAATTAAACTGTGCATCATTCTCCAATAAACTGCACAATGGTTTAGTTATCTTGGAGAAGTCCTTGATGAATCTGCGGTAGAAGCCTGCATGACCAAGAAAACTGCGGACACCTCTTACTGACGTGGGTGGAGGTAAATTCTCAATCGTTTCCAGCTTTGCCATGTCCACCTCAATGCCTTTCTTTGACACTTTGTGTCCCAGTATGACTCCTTCTTGCACCATAAAATGGCATTTCTCCCAATTCAATACTAAATTTGTCTCAACACATCTCTTTAAACCATTACCAAATTTTCAAGACATAGATCGAAAGAATCACCAAATACCGAGAAGTCATCCATAAATACCTCAACATTCTGTTCGACCATGTCTGAAAAAATCGCTGTCATACATCTCTGAAAAGTGGCTGGAGCATTACACAACCCGAAAGACATTCTTCTAAAGGCAAAAGTGCCGTATGGACATGTAAACGTAGTCTTTTCCTGGTCGTTTGGAGCTATCGTAATCTGATTATAGCCTGAATACCCATCCAGAAGGCAATAGTACTCATGACCCGCCAGTCGGTCCAACATCTGATCGATAAACGGAAGTGAAAAATGGTCCTTCCTTCTAGCTTTGTTAAGCTTGCGGTAGTCCATGCAAATTCTCCACCCTGTTACGGTTCACGTTGGGATCAGCTTGTTATTCTCATTGGTGACAACGGTCATTCCACCCTTCTTTGGTATGCAATGCACAGGGCTCACCCATGCACTATCCGAGATAGGATAGATTATTCCCGCATCCAGCCATTTCAGTATCTCCTTCTTAACCACTTCTTTCATTATAGGATTGAGCCTTCTTTGCTGTTCAACTGTCGGCTTGCTACCATCATCCAGTAAGATCTTGTGCATGCAAAAAGACGGGCTTATTCCCTTGATATCGGCTATGGTCCATCCAATAGCTGATTTAAACTCTCTAAGCACTCATAGCAGTTTTTCCTCCTGAAAAGATGTTAGTGCAGAAGAAATAATCACAGGTAGCTTTGAATCTTTATTTAAAAATGCGTACCTGAGATGTTCTGGACGTGGTTTAAGTTCAAGTTCAGGAGGCATCTCAAGAGATGGTTTCAACTTTACCGATGTCTCTCCCGCTTTCGTAAGTGGCTCGATAGGTGTTCTGAATTTTCCGAATTTGGGGGTGGTATTCAGATATTGCACAAGTTCAGCACATTCTTCATCCTCCAAATCTGAATTTTCAGCAATCACTCGCTGCAGTGGTTCATATCCCAACAAACTTCTAACTTCATCATGCACTATACTATCCACCAAATCTACTCTGAAGCATTCTTCTTCATCGGTTGGAAGCTTCATTGCTTTGAAAACGTTAAACGTCACCTCCTGGTCATGTACATGCATTGTAAGCTCCCCTTTCTGCACGTCTATCAAAGTCCTCCCAGTGGCTAGGAATGGTCTCCCTAGTATGATTGATATATTTTTGTCCTCTTCATAATCCAGAATGATGAAGTCCGCCGGAAAGATAAATTTGTCCACTTTCACCAGTACGTCTTCCACTATCCCCCGTGGATATGTGATAGATCTATCGGCTAACTGCAGAGAGATATTTGTTGGTCTTGGTTCCGGCAGTCCCAACTGACTGAATACTGACAATGGCATCAGGTTGATACTTGCCCCAAGATCACACAAACATTTATCGAAGCTCATCTTTCCGATCGTATATGGGATTATGAAACTGCCCGGATCTTTCAGCTTTGGAGGTAATTTACGCTGAAGCACTGCACTGCATTCCTCTGTCAAGGCCACTGTCTCAAACTCGTCTAACCTTCTCTTCCTTGACAGTATACCCTTCATAAACTTTGCATAACTTGGCATTTGTTCCAATGCCTCCGCGAAAGGTATGTTGATCTGCAGTTTCTTAAAAACCTCCAAAAACTTTCTGAACTGTTTATCATCCCTCTGTTTATTCAATCTTTGCGGATATGGAACTCGCGGGTGAACTTGCGGTACTGTATTCACGGGCTTCTTATCTGAACTAGCTTTCTCTTTCTCTACTGACTCGGACTCATCCTTTTTCTCTTTCTGTTCAGCTTCAATTTCTATCTCAGTTTCTACCCCAGTGTCATCCCCTTGTAAACTCGGCGCTACTGTTACTGGTGCATTACCTGAATATTTCCTTCCCGATCTGAGTGTAATGGCCTGACACTGTTCCTTACCTTCTCTCCGTGGATTTGTCTCTGTGTTACTTGGCAGTGAACCCTGGGGCCTGCTGTTAAGCATACTCGCCATTTGCCCCATCTGAGCTTCAAGATTTTTAATAGCCACTGCCTGGCTTTTGATCATCACCTCTGTATTTGCCATGTACTTTAACATCATCTCCTCCATTTCTGATTTCTTTTCCTGCGGAGGTGCATATGGAGTAGGATGTTGTTGTTGTTGAGAATATCCCGGTGGAAAAGGTGGTCGTGGAGTAAACTGTTGTTGCACTGGTTGAGATGGAAACTGTTGATTCTGCTGAAACTGTTGTTGCTGATTTCCTTGATTATTTGACTAACTAAAGTTTGGATGATTGCGGTTGTTGGGGTGGTATGTGTTCTGAAACTGACCTTGGTCTTTCCTATAAGTATTCACATACTGCACCGACTCCGAGCTGATAGCACATTGCTCTGTTGAGTGTGACCCCGCATAAATCTCACATACGAAGGCAACTGATTTGACTTTGCTTTCTGACAGCGACTCTATTTTCTTTGCCATAGCCGCCATCTGTGCTGACAACTGAGTAATAACATCCACTTCCAACAAACCTGTAACTCTGGGCTGTGACGTTCTGGCTGTAGGATTCTGGAAATCATTTGCTGCCATAGTCTCAATAAGGTTATAAGCCTCGTCATAGCTTTTTGCCCCTAAAGCTCCACCCGCAGCTGCATCTACCATCTGCCTAGATTGCCATCCCAATCCATTATAAAATGTGTTGATCACCATCCAATCTAGCATCCCATGGTGTGGACACTTCCTTAGCATCTCCTTGTACCTATCCCAAGCCTCGTATAAGGACTCACCCTGTTGTTGCTCAAATTGAGAAATTGCTGTCCTTAGTTTTGCAGTTTTAGCCATTGGGAAAAACTTGGCTACAAATTTTTGTGCTAGGTCCTCCCATGTAGTAATTGATCCTGCAGGCAAAGAATGGAGCCAACTTCTTGCTCTATCCCTTAATGAAAATGGAAACAGTCTTAGTCGAATGGCATCCTCCGTCACCCCGTTGTATCTGAATGTATCACAAATTTCAATGAAACTCAAAAGATGCTCATTAGGATCGTCTGTAGCAGCACCCCCAAACTGGACCGAATTCTGCACCATTTGAATGGTTCCTGGTTTAATCTCAAAGGTATTTGCTGCTATTGCCGGTCTGACTATGCTAGACTGCAATCCATTGATGTTTGGCATGGAATAGTCCCTCAAAGCTTTATGTTCCTCTCTTTGCTCGATTCTCTGTTCCTCCGCCATCTTCGGAATAGTTCTTTCTAACTGTGCTTGTAAATTCCTACGCACTCTTGCTTTCCAACCTCTTCCGTCAATATTATCCTGAGCTGGTGTCAATTCTGAGTTGGATGAGCGTGTGTGCATAAAAATTCTACAAGTACCTGAAACCAAAACAAAAATAAAAATAGAAATGAGAAAAGATTAGAGTTGTCTAAGTCAAACAATATAGCTTAAAACTGATGATAATAATAAAAATCTAACGCATGTCCCCGGCAACAGCGCCAAAAACTTGTTGCCTCTTTTTAAGTCTTAAATAAAAGAGCTCTAACTCGTGCAAGTATACACGGTCAACAAGTAATACAGAGGAAGTAGAGTATCGTCCCACAGAAACAGGATTAAATTAAATCACTATGCATCAGCTCTATCACTACACTTATTTGCTTAAACTAATGACTTATTTTTGGTGACAAAATTATTCCTATATCAATTAATAACTAACTATGCAAATACTAACAAAATATATCAAGCATGGAATTAATGGGATCCTAACTTCATTTAATAATTCATCTAATTACCACTATCATGCTAGTAAGTTAACATATCATAGAAAAGTAGCCAAGGACACTAAAATAGACATAACCATTTGTCAATGCATTATGACCTACTTACATAACATCCATACTTGATAGACACCATGTAATCACCACTATAACCAAAATCACTATATGTCTATGTGAAATTGCAATTATATTGATTTTAAGCACAAGTCCTTATTTTGACTCTTACGGTGAAACAGTATATTTCTATCTGACTCACAAAATATTAAGTTATCCAATTAAGCCTCATATTCGCACACTATCATGATTACAATCCATACTTATATGTTATTTTTCAATTCCATACAAGTACTGAAGTCGAATGGTGATCAAGCATTCATACATGAAAAACAATCATGATATAAATTCCTTATGATATATAAAACAAGCTAACAATCAAGACTGTAATTAAACTACATATTAAAATCCGTTAGAATCCCATAATGGAGATTAGTTCGTGTCTGAACCAAAAACCATTATGGGATCAAAACTCCACATGGAAAATAAACAATCAATTGAAGTAGAAGAATTAGATTGATCAAACCCAATTGAAGAAATAAATCCAAAATAAGCTTAAACCCACATCAAAATCCAATGCTTGAACAAAAGTAATCCACACACAAATCTCCTCTCTAGAAAAGTAGAATAATAATAATTACTAAAAAATCTCCAAGTTTATTCTTAGGGTTTCCTTCTCACTATCTGATCAATATGGACTAGAATCCTCTTCAGAATTGGCTTCCTTTTCCTCCTTCAGCTGAACAAGTAATACAAAAACGTGCACTAGCGCCGCTGGCGCTAGCCCTAGTGCTGCTGGCGCTAGCCCTTGCCCAGGAATTTACAAAAATGCCACTAGGTGTATTTTAAGCTCCAAATTTACCCTTTTGCCCCTCCAGCTCCAACCTACAATAAATAAACACAAAAACAAATAAAATAATACTAAAAATACTTAAATACCACGATAATTAAGCCTAACAATACCTGATTCGTAGGTATAAAACTCACTCATCAATTACTTGTAGCTGAGCAAACAGGAAAGTTTCCTAACTTCATTTAATGTTCATATTGCATGCTAGTTCCTACAGTAAACGTTAAATTTCTTGTTATAAAATATATGATAATATATGTTGAGTATATGTTAGCTAGTGAGATTTGTTGTTCTATCTGGATAAGTTAGGCATGTGAATGTCATGTGATTAAAGTTGTTATCATTCAGTTAATATGATACATATATGTATGAATTGCATGAGAGCATGTTGCATTTCAAATGTTTAGTATGAGATATCTGAGGCATGTATAAATTATTGAACTTGTATGCCATGTGAATCATGAAATGTGGAATGGTTAAACTTGTTGGGCAACGTAGTTGCTCACTCTTACTTTAAACAAATATTTTCAGCTAAACCAGCGCGGACCGAAGAGTTCGGGATGGATCATGGAGAAAGAAGAATTTTGATTTACTATTATTTTACCTAGTTCTAATCCTTATTAGATGAACGTGATTATCATATAAGTAGTCAAGAATCCTTGTAAAGTGCGACTATCAAATTTGGTGGAGAGTTCATGAAGGTTTAAACACTATAAATCAATTCTAAGATTGTAAGATGATTATGTAAACCTTTTAAGTTATTTAAGGTACATAGCGAATTAAAGCTTTAGACCTTGGGATTACGCTGTAGAATACTCTGAACTAAACAATGTATGTTTATATTTATATTTTTTCGCGATTAGTTTATAGAATGTGTATGAAGATGATGTATCGTGACGCACCAGGTCCGTGGTTCGGGTGACCGGGATTTGGGGGCGTTACAATATATATGTGCTTTATGTTTCTTGCTAAAGAACTTAGTGATGATTTTGGCATTCTATAAGAAATGGAAGTGGATTATAGATGCATGTTTGATATATTGGCATGTGATTAGGATTTGTCTATACCTATAGATTGCCTAATTTGTGTGTAAGATAGGAATATACTTATATGCCATGTGTGACCTAATTGAGAACCTATGCTTTAATTCTCTGCTTTGAATAATCAGCATAGGAATGTGAGGATTATTACCTAGCTTTGATGTTCTTTTCAGTTCTATTCCCTTCTGAGTAGATCTTTGATAGGATATGCTCATGCATACCTCGAAAGAGGCGTATGAGCATTTATGAGTACTCGGTCGACAATTCGTCGTGACCATTAAGACCAAAGAGAGACAGTTAAGATATTCAATGAACATAGCACACTAAGTGTTTGACAGAATGCTTGTGTGGGGGTAAAGTTATGATCTTAGCTTGTAGCGTCTTAGATACAAATCGTTATCAATTTAATTGCTTTGATAATTAGAATTAATTAGTTTAATTAATTACCTTCTATCCAACTATTTAAATAAGGTTGAGGCGATATAAAGTTAGTACTTGGTTAAACATTAGTGATAATTCCTCGTGGGATCGACTTTTACTTTCATTATATTACTTATTAGACCGCGTATACGTGCGCGAGTTTTTCGGTTGCGAAATCGAGCAACAAGTTTTTGGCGCCGTTACCGGGGAATTATTTATCTAATGCTTTTCTAATATTAATTTCAATCGAATTGATCTTAATTTAAACTTGTTTTCCTGTTTTACATAAAGTCGGGCTGAAGACTATAAAACAAGCGCTTCCTGGGAGGCAACCCAAGTCTAATGTGATGTGTTAGCTAATTTCAGGTACCAAATAGCTACGAGCACGATTCGCCAAGCAAAGTAAGGGGCAAGGCATAAGCCAAGGCCAAAAGCAAGGCACAAGCTAGGCAGGGCATTTTGTTGGCGCTTTTGAATGCAAATGGCTCCCAAACGATTTAGGGTAGAGAGGATATTGTCGATGACGATTGACACAACCTCAGGGAAGACCTCTCCTTTTAATTTTTTCTATCTTTACATTGAGAACAATGTTTGTCTTAAGTTTGGGGGTACTCGTGATGCATGTGGTGCTTGAGTTAGTATTATGTTAGTTATTTTGATGTTTAGTTATGCATATTAGTTAGAAAATTGAAAATTTTGAAAATTTTAAAGTTTTGAGCAATGTTGGCCTTTGATATGAGCTTGAAAGGTATTTTGTTAATTCTTTTGAAAGTGTTGAGCATGCTTGTTTAAGTTTTACCTTAAGTGTTGGTTCTATGGTTTTCATCCCCCTTTTGCGCTTTCATCACATTTTCATCCAACTGTTGAGTTAATTGTGTCTTAGAGAGTCTATATAGCTTATTCTTGGGATGAAGATGTTATTGAGACTCTAGGCCATGCTTAACCATCAATTAAAACAAAGTTAGGCATACATATAAGTTTGGGAGAAATCTTGGATTGCTTTATATCTTGAGCCTTCCCGGGTTGGCATATTGAATCATGTGGTGAGTTGAGATAGAGCGTAAAACGCACTCACTCATGGACACATGCGAAAACGAGATGGAGCGTAAAACGCACTCGTTCATTTGAAGGTGAGATAGAGCATAAGATGCACTCACTAAATTCAAAATGAAAATGTGAAAATGAAAAAAAAAGAAAAAAAAAAGAAAATAAGAATATTATTCATAATATGTTATGTTTGGGAAGTGAGATTGATTGAAGCTGCATATCCTTTTTATTACCCTGGACGGTTGTGATGTTTTTCTTTGTTATGATGAATGTAGTATTGGATCCTAGAGTTAATATGATATATCTTTTCTTTAGTATTTGTTATATAGTCTTATCTGAGTCTGATGGCGAATACAGTTTGGATGTGCTCAAATTCTGTGGGTTGTGATTGTCATGGAACTAATGTATAGGTTAAAACCGTTAAACTTACATGCTCTTATATGTTATTTGGAGTTATTGGTTTTGAAATCGTTGAGGCCATCTTTTGAGTATGTATGGAATCATTGCTCGCGTTATATGTTATTATTTAGTATGTGAAGTTTTTGTATTTTAGTTTTACTTGAGGACAAACAAAGATTCAAGTTTGGGGTATTTGATGAGTGAGTTTTATACCTACGAATTGAGTACTTTTGGCTTGATGAAAGTGTGTGTGCTTGGGTAGTTTATGTTCCTTTTTATGTGTTTTTATCTTATTATTATATTATATGGTTTTGTATTGTTTTTATATGTTTTTGTATGTATTTTATATGTTTTAACTTTGTTTTGTAGGTATTGAATAAAGGCCGCTTGGATCGATGCGTTTTTGGCTTGATTTTGGCACTCCGGCTGCTTGTTTCTCAATTTCACTCATGATCCAATCCGAATATCTCAAAACTCAAAGAACGAAAGTTGTAGATCTTTGTCTTACCTTTCTAGAATATCCAGGATCATCCAATTTGAAGTTCGTATGAGAGAGTTATGGTCATTTTACCATCGGATTTGGCATGCATTTTACACAACAGTTTCTTCGAGCTCAATTTGAGGCTTGGTCCGGCCATTATCTCGATGATCTCCATTTATGAAAGTTGTAGAGCTACTTCGTAGCTTTTCATAGCCTCTTTGAACGCCTTAATACGAATTCGGACGAAGAAGTTATGGTCATGTTTCCAACAGACGTCGAAGCTGGAAATCCTGACTCAGGGACCCTCGCTACAGCGCGAGTTCCTAGTGTTATTGGCCACGCTGCAGCGCGAATATGCAGTAGCCAAGGTCATGCTTGACGCTGCAGCGCGAGTTTCAGGCCAAATGCCCACGCCGCAGTGCTAAGCACGAATTCTGGGCAAAACAGGGTTGTTAAATGACCTATCTAATGACCCATTTTCATAATCCTTCATCTGAGTTGCAAAAATAAGGAGAGAAAGGGAGAGAGAGAGGCGGCGGCAGAGCAAAAGGAAGGCCATGGCCTTTGGTCATGGTTCTTCAAGAGCTTCAATGGAGGTGCTCTAATGGAGTTTTATCTACCAAAAAAGGGGATGCCACTTTTATCTTTCTTTTCTTTCTCTTTTCTACTATGTAATTAATTAGTTTGTGAACCAAGAATGTAATGGAACCCATTTGCTAGTTTGTATTAAATTTCTTCTCCTTTTGATTGGCACCATATAAGTTGGTTCATTATATTATGTGCTTAATGTTTAATTGCTAAGAAATTGGTAGTTAACTTGGAAATCTTTATGAAATTGGAAAATGGATTATTGATTGAGACCATGAGTATATTGACATATGATTATGTTTATTCTGCGTGTTGGGATGCATAATTTGTGTATAGGATAGGAATATACCTATGCGCTATGTGTAACCAAGTAGAGAATCTAGACTTAATGACTCCCTTCTGTGAGAGTTTATTCGTTTGAGGAGTGATTTACGGGGCTTTTGTGACATGTGCCTTGTGATTGTTCTTAGAATTGAATGACTTGCTAGTATATAGGATAGGAATATACCTATGTGCCGTAAGGGGTGATAGTCATATGACCTCGGAAGAGGCGTATAAATACTTAGGTTTCTCGGTTGACAAATCATCGTGACCATTATGATCAATTGGAGAGTTAGGAGATGTAAATGAAGCATTGCACGCCAAGTGTTTGACAAAATGCTTGTGTGGGAATATTGTGTTCTTAGCTCATTAGTTATCTATCTACTTATGTTATTAATTTATGTTATTTAGTTTAATTGTTATGCTAATGAAACCCTTTGTTATTTGAATTTGACTTTCCTATCTCTTTGGTTAGCACCATATGGTTTGGTTCAATATATCTGTGCTTTATGTTTCTTGCTAAAGAACTTTGTGATGATTTTGGCATTCTATAAGAAATGGAAGTGGATTATAGATGCATGTTTGATATATTGGCATGTGATTAGGATTTGTCTATACCTATAGATTGCCTAATTTGTGTGTAAGATAGGAATATACTTATATGCCATGTGTGACCTAATTGAGAACCTATGCTTTAATTCTCTGCTTTGAATAATCAGCATAGGAATGTGAGGATTATTACCTAGCTTTGATGTTCTTTTCAGTTCTATTCCATTATGAGTAGATCTTTGATAGGATATGCTCATGCATACTTCGAAAGAGGCGTATGAGGACTTATGAGTTCTCGGTCGATAATTCGTCGTGACCATTAAGACTAAAGAGAGACAGTTAAGATATTCAATGAACATAGCACACTAAGTGTTTGACAGAATGCTTGTGTGGGGGTAAAGTTATGATCTTAGCTTGTAGCATCTTAGATACAAATCGTTATCTATTTAATTGCTTTGATAATTAGAATTAATTAGTTTAATTAATTACCTTCTATCTGACTGTTTAAATAAGGTTGAGGCGATATAAAGTTAGTACTTGGTTAAACATTAGTGATAATTCCTCGTGGGATCGACTTTTACTTTCATTATATTACTTGTTAGACCGCGTATACTTGCGCGAGTTTTACGGTTGCGAAATCGAGCAACAAGTTTTTGGCGTCGTTGCCGGAGAATTATTTATCTAATGCTTTTCTAATATTAATTTCAATCGAATTGATCTTAATTTAAACTTGTTTTCCTATTTTACATAAAGTCGAGCTGAAGACTATAAAACAAGCGCTTCCTGGGAGGCAACCCAAGTCTAATGTGATGTGTTAGCTAATTTCAGGTACCAAATAGCTACGAGCACGATTCGCCAAGCAAAGCAAGGGGCAAGGCATAAGCCAAAGCCAAAAGCATGGCACAAGCTAGGCAGGGCATTTTGTTGGCGCTTTTGAATGTGATACGATCCTGACCAGGCTCGCATCAAGCGTCATCGGCTCTACTCAAGCTTTGAGGGTTCAATAAACGCATTCGAGTAATTGGGCTAGATTCTATTCAAGAATGCTTACATTGGAGCTCAATTCATATGAACGGCGAGGAGAGGATCAATCATGTGATTTGGGATTACTAGATACCATCTATTTAGTAAGGCCGAATCTACGCAAGCCAAGGCATCATAGAACAATGTTTGGAACAATGGAAGTTGGTTCAAGGATGATTGGAATGGAGATTGAGGAGTTTGGAGATGTCATTTACACAGCAGTTACTTCGGACTCAATTTCGACCTTGATTCAGATTGAATCTCACAAAACTCAAAGAATGAAAGTTGTAGATCTCGTCGAGATCTTCGATTTGATAGGTGGCAGGTTCCGTAACTCTTCCCGAATCAAAAGTTATGGCCATTTTTCCAAAGGACGTTGCGGTAGGAAAAACCCTAGCGCCAGAAGCGCTAGATCCTTTGTATTTCCAGCGCCTGAAGCGCTTGGCATGGTGGGCGAATCTGCAACTTAGCGCCTACAGCGCTCCAGCAAGCCAAATCCCAGCGCCTACAGCGCTAGGCCTTTGGCACGGATTCCGAGGAAGGTTTTTGATCAGTTTTAATGCAATCTTTTGGAGATCTTTTCCTATTCTATTGTAACTAGGATGTTTATTAGATAGGATTTCTATTTCCTTTCAAATTCTTATTTCCTTATAGGATTAGGGTGTCATGTTATTAGTATAAATAGAATACATGGGTTATGTAATCAGGGATTTATACATCAAATTTTATTCAATACAATTCTTGAGAGTTTATTCTGTACTTTTGGTTTTTTGAAGAATTCCTAAGTTATTTTCTTAGTTCTTCTTTAAGATTCAATTTGACTTATCATACAACAAGTCATAGTTGTGTGTGGTGTCTTCTACCGCATCAATCGTCGATTGTACCGAGGTTCCTGTTTCTCTATAAACACGGGGTTTAGGTGTCGTTGGTGTTCCATTCAACGCAGATTCATTACTTGATCGATTGTACCAAGGTTCTCGTCTCTTTATAGACGTTGGGTTGCGGTGTCGAGAGAGTTCCATTCAAAATAGCTTGCTAGAAACGATCCGGGCGACGACCACCTCACGCAAGTGTGTCGTGGAGTCTATCATTTGGTATCAAAGCTAAGTTCCTAGCGAGTTACTTATCCTTTATTTTTCGTGTTGGTATATATATATTGAAGAAAAAAAAATCAGTAGTCAAAAAAAAAAAATTCGTGATTTAAAAAAAAAAAAAAAGAAAGAGAAATTTGTTATTGTTGCAATTGCTTGGGTTCATAAGTTCGTGAATATTTGGATTATATTGAAGAAGCTATTATTTGGTTATATTATTGGAATTTATGAAATTTGAAGACATTAGGGTTTCACTCAAGAGGATCTTAATTGGTGATCGTGAAAATTTGGGGGTTATCGTACGTCACACTTGCTATATTTTGTTTTGTGATAAGTTCTTGTTGAATTGATAGAAAAAAGCTGAGATATTTATTTGGTGAATTCAAAAAGAACCTATTAGAGGGAATTTGAGTGGCAAAAGGCAAGAGTGTGAGATCAATTGTGGGTAAAAGCCGATTTGTGCGATACACGCGTGTTTTCATATTTGTGTGATACATTGTTTGAGCGAAACACGTAAGGGAGTGTGTGAGGGAATCTTTCTTTATGTACTAACCTTTGTTTTGCAGTAAATATGTTTGGTTATAATTATGAAAGTGCTTATGGGTCTCGAAGGAATACTTTCCAAGGCAGGAATGATCCAGATGCTTATTTGAGATGGGAGGAAAAGATGGAGCGAGAGTTTGACTATTATGATTATTCGGAGCATAAGAAGTTCAAATTAGTGACCCAGGATTTTTCCAGTCATGCAGCTACATGGTGGGATCAATTTGCGATTAGCAGGAGAAGATGTGGAGAGCATCCGATCGAGACATGGGAAGAATTAAAAATTATCATGAGGAAGCGGTTTGTTCCAAGACATCTTAATTGGAGGAATGAATATGCATCTCCGCAACATGTAAAGCAACCTTCAAGGCGTTCAACTTGTGATAATGGAAAGAAGGTTCGTAGGAATGAAGATTTGCAGTGGAGACAGCGAAGAGAAACTCCTAGGGTGTATACTGAACCGGCATCATTTGAGGACATCATGAGAACATATAATGAGTTAAAGGATGATAATTTGAAGCAGCAACGAGTTACTCTTAAGGCACAAAAAGAGCGAGATCAGCCGCAAGAGGAAGAAGAAGTCATGGGATCACTAAAAGAGTTGGCGAGGCAACTACAAAATGGCCGACAGGCGCAAAAGGAGCTAGCCCAGCCGCAGGTGGAAGAAGAAATAATAGAATATGCTGTTCAAGGAGAGTTGTTAGATTCCGATGTTCGAGATGAAGTCCATGATTCAAAGAAAGAAAATACAAGTGAAAGTAAACGACAAAAAGAAAGTGAAAAAGAAATTGAAAAAAAGATTGAGTGTGAAAAAGAAAAGTGTGGAAAAGAGAATGAAAAGAAACGAGAGAATAAAAAGAATGAGAGTGAAAATAAACGAGAGAAAGAAACAGTGGAGAGTAAGAGTGAAAAAAGACAGGAGAGTGAGTTGAAAGGTGAGTTGTATTTTGAAAAGCCAATGACTGTACATTCGTACAAGACGATGCTTTTGAATACTAACAAGATTAACTCTTCTTTGTCTAGTTCTGTTTTGTCTCTTGTACAGGTTGTTGATGTCATACCCCGAGCTATCATTCCATATCAGCCAGCTTGTAGTATTCCCGAGGAGACGACGGAGTTACCAAGGCGGGTTGGAGAGTTGATGGAGTCCAACTTCATCAAAGCGGGTATCGTGGATGAAGTCATTAGTGCATGTGCTATTCAGGAGATCATAGTACCTAAGGAAGATAGAATGCCGAGCTTGTTCGTCGATTTCGAATTGGTAAACAAGTATCGTTTTTATTTTCTTTGCTTAGATAATATGCTTGATGAATTGCATAGCGCTTTTGTTTTATCTACATTGAAAAATGACCACGTGATGTTTATGCCTAATCAAATTAGCATGAGAGGATATGATGATTGGGAAGTTGTGTTAACATGTGAATTGTATAGGTGGATAGTTATTTCTGGTAGATTAACTAATGCATCTAGTATGTTCATGAGTTTATTAAAACATGTTTTGCATGCTTCCATGGATAAATTTGTGTTTGGCTATTTTGATGGTAGAATCGTTTTTATCATAAACTATGGAGGATATTTGATATTTGTCGAGTTAGTTTATGAGCATGCGTTATATTTTCGTTGTCAATATTCTTACTATCATTTGGTAAATTCTCATTGTCTAAATGCACATCGTTGTAGAATTTATTCTAGTGATTATTGTGGGTATTCTCGTTTTCAACATTTGTACTTGCAAGAAACTCATTCTAGGGTTTTTCATTCACATGTTGAATTAGATGTTAATCAATCTTTACATGGCATGTCGTTAATTGATAATGGTAGTGGTCATGAATTTTCAATAGAGAAATTTTCATTGCATGATTTACTATTATTTGGTAATGTCTTTCCATTAGAGTTGTTATCATTGCATGATTTTGAGAATGTTGTCTTGCATGGGAAAGAATTATTATCATTGGGTATTGAATTGAAAAGTGATTATCATCGGATTGGATTGAGATATGGTTTATATACATGTTTAGTTAATTCATTGGGATTAGCTAATGCGTTAAATGTTTTCATCTTGAATCATGTTTTGCATTCATTCATGGGGAAAATTGATAAAATTTGTTTTGGTGATATTTCAACTTTTGTTGATACTTGGAAAAATTCTTTGGCATATGTTGAGTTTAATTGTGAGTATCATAAGTATGCTAGTGAGTTTTTATCTTATGGTGATGGTTTTGATCTTTCAATTCCATTGATGTCGTTATTTTTTGTTGCATTGGTTAATGTCAATGGGAAGGGAAAGGTTGAATTTGTTTTGCAGATTCGTGATGGGTTCATACTCATCGAGGAGAAAGGTTTAATTCAATTTGCAAATCAATTCGAGCAATGCATGGAAAGTCTAAAGGGAAGTGTTTTGAATTTTGTTTTAGTAGACTTTGCATGTGAATTTGAATTATTTGATTTCTTGGTGATTAGACGAAAGGAACTTGTTGATTTGTTTTGTTTTGTGTTTAATCCAGGAATTCAAAGGTGCTTGCAAATACAACGTGTCAAGTTTCAAATTTTGACATTTGACTCGGGTGCATTGAAGTGGAAGTTAGTACAAATGATCGAGATCATAAGGTTTACTTTTGATCCGGGAATTCGTCATTGGGAGTATTTACGAATGCACGAGATCATCACGTTGGTTTTTGATCCGGGAATTCGTGGATAGAAGTTGATGAAGTGTGAAGGGTTCTACATAATGATATTTAATCCAAGAGGATATAGGACTTTTCATAGTTTTATTTATTTTTATTTTACTATATATGCATTTGATTTCTTAAGTAGAAATTTTGTTTGCATTTTAGCTTTAGTTGCTTATTTCGTTTGTTTTGGTGTAGTTGTTATTGTGGAAGAAATTGGTTTACGTGTGGAAGAGCATCGTGTTGATGTGGACATGTTCTTGAGTAAAAGAGATCGAAAGATTAAGTTTCCAAGTTGTGTTACGAGGAGCTTGCAGGGTGTTATGCCGATTCGATCACTGCTTGGAAAGAGATGTTTACAAGTTGTTCATGTCGATTCGTCAGGGTTGCCAGATGTTGCTATATTCTTTGCAGGAGTTGGAGTTTTTGATGATTATTTTCATTACTTTACTTGCATTGTTGATATTTCTTATATATTTCGTTTGCAAGATGAGTTTTGGGATTATGATTTGTTTGATGCTACTAACTTAATTTATTTGTATGTAGGATCAGATTTATGGGTAAATCATTTTCAAGAGGAGGGGATGTTAGATTTGAGGACAAATCCTTTTCAAGAGGAGGGGAATGATACGATCCTGACCAGGCTCGCATCAAGCATCATCAGCTTTGCTCAAGCTTTGAGGGTTCAACAAACGCATTCGAGTAATTGGGCTAGATTCCACTCAAGAATGCTTACATTGGAGCTCAATTCATATGAACGGCGAGGAGAGGATCAATCTTGTGATTTGGGATTACTAGATACCATCTATTTAGTAAGGCCGAATCTACGCAAGCCAAGGCATCATAGAACAATGTTCGGAACAATGGAAGTTGGTTCAAAGTTGATTGGAATGGAGATTGAGGAGTTTGGAGATGTCATTTACATAGCAGTTACTTCGGACTCAATTTCGACCTTGATTCAGATTGAATCTCGCAAAACTCAAAGAATGAAAGTTGTAGATCTCGTCGAGATCTTCGATTTGATAGGTGGCAGGATCTTTAACTCTTCTCGAATCAAAAGTTATGTCCATTTTTCCAAAGGACGTTGCGGCAGGAAAAACCCTATCGCCAGAAGCGCTAGATCCTTTGTATTTCCAGCGCCTGAAGCGCTTGGCATGGTGGGCGAATCTGTAACTTAGTGCCTACAGCGCTCCAGCAAGCCAAATCCCAGCACCTATAGCGCTAGGCCTTTGGCACGGATTCCGAAGAAGGTTTTTGATCAGTTTTAATGCAATCTTTTGGAGATCTTTTCCTATTCTATTGTAACTAGGATGTTTATTAGATAGGATTTCTATTTCCTTTCAAATTCTTATTTCCTTATAGGATTAGGGTGTCATGTTATTAGTATAAATAGAATACATGGGTTATGTAATCAGGGATATATACATCAAATTTTATTCAATACAATTCTTGAGAGTTTATTCTCTACTTTTGGTTCTTTGAAGAATTCCTAAGTTATTTTCTTAGTTCTTCTTTAAGATTCAATTTGACTTATCATACAACAAGTCATAGTTGTGTGTGGCGTCTTCTACCGCATCAATCGTCGATTGTACCGAGGTTCCTGTTTCTCTATAAACACGGGGTTTAGGTGTCGTTGGTGTTCCATTCAACGCAGATTCATTACTTGATCGATTGTACCAAGGTTCTCGTCTCTTTATAGACGTTGGGTTGCGGTGTCGAGAGAGTTCCATTCAAAATAGCTTGCTAGAAATGATCCGGGCGACGATCACCTCATGCAAGCGTGCCGTGGAGTCTATCAGAATGCAAATGGCTCCCAAACGATTTAGGGTGGAGAGGATATTGTCGATGACGATTGACACAACCTCAGGGAAGTCCTCTACTTTTAATTTTTTTAATCTTTACATTGAGGACAATGTTTGTCTTAAGTTTGGGGGTACTCGTGATGCATGGGGTGCTTGAGTTAGTATTATGTTAGTTATTTTGATGTTTAGTTATGCATATTAGTTAGAAAAATTGAAAATTTTGAAAATTTTGAAGTTTTGAGCAATGTTGGCCTATGATATGAGCTTGAAAGGTATTTTGTTAATTCTTTTGAAAGTGTTGAGCATGCTTGTTTAAGTTTTACCTTAAGTGTTGGTTCTATGGTTTGCATGCCCCTTTTGCGCTTTCATGACATTTTCATCCAACTGTTGAGTTAATTGTGTCTTAGAGAGTCTATATAGCTTATTCTTGTGATGAAGATGTTATTGAGACTCTAGGCCATGCTTAACCATCAATTAAAACAAAGTTAGGCATACATATAAGTTTGGGAGAAATCTTGGATTGCTTGATATCTTGAGCCTTCCCGGGTTGGCATAATGAATCATGTGGTGAGTTGAGATAGAGCGTAAAATACACTCACTCATGGACACATGCGAAAACGAGATGGAGCGTAAAACGCACTCGTTCATTTGAAGGTGAGATAGAGCATAAGATGCACTCACCAAATTCAAAATGAAAATGTGAAAATGAAAAAAAAAGAAAAAAAAAGAAAATAAGAATATTATTCATAATATGTTATGTTTTGGAAGTGAGATTGATTGAAGCTGCATATCCTTTTTATTACCCTGGACGGTTGTGATGTTTTTCTTTGTTATGATGGATGTAGTATTGGATCCTAGAGTTAATATGATATATCTTTTCTTTAGTATTTGTTATATAGTCTTATCTGAGTCTGATGGCGAATACAGTTTGGATGTGCTCAAATTCTGTGGGTTGTGATTGTCATGGAACTAATGTATAGGTTAAAACTGTTAAACTCGCATGCTCTTGTATGTTATTTGGAGTTATTGGTTTTGAAATCGTTGAGGCCGTCTTTTGAGTATGTATGGAATCATTACTCGCGTTATATGTTATTATTTAGTATGTGAAGTTTTTGTATTTTAGTTTTGCTTGAGGACAAACAAAGATTCAAGTTTGGGGGTATTTGATGAGTGGGTTTTATACCTACGAATTGAGTACTTTTGGCTTGATGAAAGTGTGTGTTCTTGGATAGTTTATGTTCCTTTTTATGTGTTTTTATCTTATTGTTATATTATATGGTTTTGTATTGTTTTTATATGTTTTTGTATGTATTTTATATGTTTTAACTTTGTTTTGTAGGTATTGAATAAAGCCCCCTTGGATCGATGCGTTTTTGGCTTGATTTTGGCACTCCAGCTGCTTGTTTCTCAATTTCACCCATGATCCAATCCGAATCTCTCAAAACTCAAAGCACGAAAGTTGTAGATCTTTTCTTAGCTTTCTAGAGAATCCAGAATCATCCAATTGGAAGTTCGTATGAGAGAGTTATGGTCATTTTACCATCGGATTTGGCATGTATTTTACACAGCAGTTGCTTCGAGCTCAATTTGAGACTTGCTCCGGCCATTATCTCGATGCGATCTAGTTATGCAAGTTGTAGAGCTACTTCTTAGCTTTTCATAGCCTCTTTAAACGCCTTAATTCGAGTTCGGACGAAGAAGTTATGGTCATTTTTCCGACAGATGTCGAAGCTGGAAATCCTGACTCAGGGACCCTCGCTGCAGCGCGAGTTCCTAGTGTTATTGGCCACGCTACAGCGCGAATATGCAGTAGCCAAGGTCATGCTTGACGCTGCAGCGCGGGTTTCAGGCCAAATGCCCATGCCGCAGCGCCAAGCACGAATTCTCGGCAAAACAGGGTTGTTAAATGACCTATCTAATGACCCATTTTCATAATCCTTCATCTGAGTTGCAAAAATAAGGAGAGAAAGGGAGAGAGAGGCGGCGGCAGAGCAAAAGGAAGGCCATGGCCTTTGGTCATGGTTCTTCAAGAGCTTCAATGGAGGTGCTCTAATGGAGTTTTATCTACCAAAAAAGGGGAAGCCACTTTTATCTTTCTTTTCTTTCTCTTTTCTACTATGTAATTAATTAGTTTGTGAACCAAGAATGTAATGGAACCCATTTGCTAGTTTGTATTAAATTTCTTCTCCTTTTGATTGGCACCATATGAGTTGGTTCATTATATTATGTGCTTAATGTTTAATTGCTAAGAAATTGGTAGTTAACTTGGAAATCTTTATGAAATTGGAAAATGGATTATTGATTGAGACCATGAGTATATTGACATATGATTATGTTTATTCTGCGTGTTGGGATGCATAATTTGTGTATAGGATAGGAATATACCTATACGCTATGTGTAACCAAGTAGAGAATCTAGACTTAATGACTCCCTTCTGTGAGAGTTTATTCGTTTGAGGAGTGATTTACGAGGCTTTTGTGACATGTGCCTTGTGATTGTTCTTAGAATTGAATGACTTGCTAGTATATAGGATAGGAATATACCTATGTGCCGCAAGGGGTGATAGTCATATGACCTCGGAAGAGGCGTATGAATACTTAGGTTTCTCGGTTGATAAATCATCGTGACCATTATGATCAATTGGAGAGTTAGGAGATGTAAATGAAGCATTGCACGCCAAGTGTTTGACAAAATGCTTGTGTGGGAATATTGTGTTCTTAGCTCATTAGTTATCTATCTACTTATGTTATTTATTTATGTTATTTAGTTTAATTGTTATGCTAATGAAACCCTTTGTTATTTGAATTTGACTTTCCTATCTCTTTGGTTGGCACCATATGGTTTGGTTCAATATATCTGTGCTTCATGTTTCTTGCTAAAGAACTTAGTGATGATTTTGGCATTCTATAAGAAATGGAAGTGGATTATAGATGCATGTTTGATATATTGGCATTTGATTAGGATTTGTCTATACCTATAGATTGCCTAATTTGTATGTAAGATAGGAATATACTTATATGCCATGTGTGACCTAATTGAGAACCTATGCTTTAATTCTCTGCTTTGAATAATCAGCATAGGAATGTGAGGATTATTACCTACCTTTGATGTTCTTTTCAGTTCTATTCCCTTATGAGTAGATCTTTGATAGGATATGCTCATGCATACCTCGAAAGAGGCGTATGAGCACTTATGAGTTCTCGATCGACAATTTGTCGTGACCATTAAGACCAAAGAGAGACAGTTAAGATATTCAATGAACATAGCACACTAAGTGTTTGACAAAATGCTTGTGTGGGGGTAAAGTTATGATCTTAACTTGTAGCGTCTTAGATACAAATCGTTATCCATTTAATTGCTTTGATAATTAGAATTAATTAGTTTAATTAATTACCTTCTATCCGACTGTTTAAATAAGGTTGAGGCGACATAAAGTTAGTACTTGGTTAAACATTAGTGATAATTTCTCGTGGGATCGACTTTTACTTTCATTATATTACCTATTAGACCGCGTATACTTGAGCGAATTTTTCGGTTGCGAAATCGAGCAACAAGTTTTTGGCGCCGTTACCGGGGAATTATTTATCTAATGCTTTTCTAATATTAATTTTAATCGAATTGATCTTAATTTAAACTTGTTTTCCTGTTTTACATAAAGTCGGGCTGAAGACTATAAAACAAGCGCTTCCTGGGAGGCAACCCAAGTCTAATGTGAAGTGTTAGCTAATTTCAGGTACCAAATAGCTACGAGCACTATTCGCCAAGCAAAGCAAGGGGCAAGGCATAAGCCAAGGCCAAAAGCAAGGCACAAGCTAGGCAGGGCATTTTGTTGGCGCTTTTGAATGCAAATGGCTCCCAAACGATTTAGGGTGGAGAGGATATTGTCGATGACGATTGACACAACCTCAGGGAAGTCCTCTACTTTTAATTTTTTCTATCTTTACATTGAGGACAATGTTTGTCTTAAGTTTGGGGGTACTCGTGATGCATGGGGTGCTTGAGTTAGTATTATGTTAGTTATTTTGATGTTTAGCTATGCATATTAGTTAGAAAAATTGAAAATTTTGAAAATTTTGAAGTTTTGAGCCATGTTGGCCTATGATATGAGCTTGAAAGGTATTTTGTTAATTCTTTTGAAAGTGTTGAGCATGCTTGTTTAAGTTTTACCTTAAGTGTTGGTTCTATGGTTTTCATGCCCCTTTTGCGCTTTCATGACATTTTCATCCAACTGTTGAGTTAATTATGTCTTAGAGAGTCTATATAGCTTATTCTTTTGATGAAGATGTTATTGAGACTCTAGGCCATACTTAACCATCAATTAAAACAAAGTTAGGCATACATATAAGTTTGGGAGAAATCTTGGATTGCTTGATATCTTGAGCCTTCCCGGGTTGGCATAATGAATCATGTGGTGAGTTGAGATAGAGCGTAAAACGCACTCACTCATGGACACATGCGAAAACGAGATGGAGCGTAAAACGCACTCGTTCATTTGAAGGTGAGATAGAACATAAGATGCACTCACTAAATTCAAAATGAAAATGTGAAAATGAAAAAAAAAAGAAAAAAAAAAGAAAATAAGAATATTATTCATAATATGTTATGTTTGGGAAGTGAGATTGATTGAAGCTGCATATCCTTTTTATTACCCTGGACGGTTGTGATGTTTGTCTTTGTTATGATGGATGTAGTATTGGATCCTAAAGTTAATATGATATATCTTTTCTTTAGTTTTTGTTATATAGTCTTATCTGAGTCTGATGGCGAATACAGTTTGGATGTGCTCAAATTCTGTGGGTTGTCATGGAACTAATGTATAGGTTAAAACTGTTAAACTTGCATGCTCTTGTATGTTATTTGGAGTTATTGGTTTTGAAATCGTTGAGGCCATCTTTTGAGTATGTATGGAATCATTGCTCGCGTTATATGTTATTATTTAGTATGTGAAGTTTTTGTATTTTAGTTTTACTTGAGGACAAACAAAGATTCAAGTTTGGGGGTATTTGATGAGTGGGTTTTATACCTAGGAATTTAGTACTTTTGGCTTGATGAAAGTGTGTGTTCTTGGGTAGTTTATGTTCCTTTTTATGTGTTTTTATCTTATTGTTATATTATATGGTTTTGTATTGTTTTTATATGTTTTTGTATGTATTTTATATGTTTTAACTTTGTTTTGTAGGTATTGAATAAAGGCCCCTTGGATCGATGCGTTTTTGGCTTGATTTTGGGACTCCAGCTGCTTGTTTCTCAATTTCACCCATGATCCAATCCGAATATCTCAAAACTCAAAGCACGAAAGTTGTAGATCTTTGTCTTAGCTTTCCAGAGCATCCAGAATCATCCAATTGGAAGTTCGTATGAGAGAGTTATGGTCATTTTACCATCGGATTTGGCATGTATTTTACACAGTAGTTGCTTCGAGCTCAATTTGAGACTTGCTCCGGCCATTATCTCGACGAGCTCCAGTTATGAAAGTTGTAGAACTACTTCTTAGCTTTTCATAGCCTCTTTAAACGCCTTAATTAGAGTTCGGACGAAGAAGTTATGGTCATTTTTCCAACAGACGTCGAAGCTGGAAATCCTGACTCAGGGACCCTCGCTGCAGCGCGAGTTCCTAGTGCTATTGGCCACGCTGCAGCGCGAATATGCAGTAGCCAATGTCATGCTTGACGCTGCAGCGCGAGTTTCAGGCCAAATGCCCACGCCGCAGTGCCAAGCACGAATTCTGGGCAAAACAGGGGTGTTAAATGACCTATCTAATGACCCATTTTCATAATCCTTCATCTGAGTTGCAAAAATAAGGAGAGAAAGGGAGAGAGAGGCGGCGGCAGAGCAAAAGGAGGCCATGGCCTTTGGCCATGGTTCTTCAAGAGCTTCAATGGAGGTGCTTTAATGGAGTTTTATCTACCAAAAATGGGGAAGCCACTTTTATCTTTCTTTTCTTTCTCTTTTCTATTATGTAATTAATTAGTTTGTGAACCAAGAATGTAATGGAACCCATTTGCTAGTTTGTATTAAATTTCTTCTCCTTTTGATTGGCACCATATGAGTTGGTTCATTATATTATGTGCTTAATGTTTAATTGATAAGAAATTGGTAGTTAACTTGGAAATCTTTATGAAATTGGAAAATGGATTATTGATTGAGACCATGAGTATATTGACATATGATTATGTTTATTCTGCGTGTTGGGATGCATAATTTGTGTATAGGATAGGAATATACCTATGCGCCATGTGTAACCAAGTAGAGAATCTAGACTTAATGACTCCCTTCTGTGAGAGTTTATTCGTTTGAGGAGTGATTTACGGGGCTTTTGTGACATGTGCCTTGTGATTGTTCTTAGAATTGAATGACTTGCTAGTATATAGGATAGGAATATACCTATGTGCCGTAAGGGGTGATAGTCATATGACCTCGGAAGAGGCGTATGAATACTTTGGTTTCTCGGTTGACAAATCATCGTGACCATTATGATCAATTGGAGAGTTAGGAGATGTAAATGAAGCATTGCACGCCAAGTGTTTGACAAAATGCTTGTGTGTGAATATTGTGTTCTTAGCTCATTAGTTATCTATCTACTTATGTTATTTATTTATGTTATTTAGTTTAATTATTATGCTAATAAAACCATTTGTTATTTGAATTTGACTTTCCTATCTCTTTGGTTGGCACCATATGGTTTGGTTCAATATATATGTGCTTTATGTTTCTTGCTAAAGAACTTAGTGATGATTTTGGCATTCTATAAGAAATGGAAGTGGATTATAGATGCATGTTTGATATATTGGCATGTGATTAGGATTTGTCTATACCTATAGATTGCCTAATTTGTGTGTAAGATAGGAATATACTTATATGCCATGTGTGACCTAATTGAGAACCTATGCTTTAATTCTCTGCTTTGAATAATCAGCATAGGAATGTGAGGATTATTACCTAGCTTTGATGTTCTTTTCAGTTCTATTCCCTTATGAGTAGATCTTTGATAGGATATGCTCATGCATACCTCGAAAGTGGCGTATGAGCACTTATGAGTTCTCGGTCGACAATTTGTCGTGACCATTAAGACCAAAGAGAGACAGTTAAGATATTCAATGAACATAGCACACTAAGTGTTTGACAAAATGCTTGTGTGGGGGTAAAGTTATGATCTTAGCTTGTAGCGTCTTAGATACAAATCGTTATCCATTTAATTGCTTTGATAATTAGAATTAATTAGTTTAATTAATTACCTTCTATCCGACTGTTTAAATAAGGTTGAGGCGACATAAAGTTAGTACTTGGTTAAACATTAGTGATAATTTCTCGTGGGATCGACTTTTACTTTCATTATATTACCTATTAGACCGCGTATACTTGAGCGAGTTTTTCGGTTGCGAAATCGAGCAACAAGTTTTTGGCGCCGTTGCCGGGGAATTATTTATCTAATGCTTTTCTAATATTAATTTTAATCGAATTGATCTTAATTTAAACTTGTTTTCATGTTTTACATAAAGTCGGGCTGAAGACTATAAAACAAGCACTTCCTGGGAGGCAACCCAAGTCTAATGTGATGTGTTAGCTAATTTCAGGTACCAAATAGCTACGAGCACGATTCGCCAAGCAAAGCAAGGGGCAAGGCATAAGCCAAGGCCAAAAGCAAGGCACAAGCTAGGCAGGGCATTTTGTTGGCGCTTTTGAATGCAAATGGCTCCCAAACGATTTAGGGTGGAGAGGATATTGTCGATGACGATTGACACAACCTCAGGGAAGTCCTCTACTTTTAATTTTTTCTATCTTTACATTGAGGACAATGTTTGTCTTAAGTTTGGGGGTACTCGTGATGCATGGGGTGCTTGAGTTAGTATTATGTTAGTTATTTTGATGTTTAGTTATGCATATTAGTTAGAAAAATTGAAAATTTTGAAAATTTTGAAGTTTTGAGCAATGTTGGCCTATGATATGAGCTTGAAAGGTATTTTGTTAATCCTTTTGAAAGTGTTGAGCATGCTTGTTTAAGTTTTACCTTAAGTGTTGGTTCTATGGTTTTCATGCCCCTTTTGCACTTTCATGACATTTTCATCCAACTGTTGAGTTAATTGTGTTTTAGAGAGTCTATATAGCTTATTCTTTTGATGAAGATGTTATTGAGACTCTAGGCCATGCTTAACCATCAATTAAAACAAAGTTAGGCATACATATAAGTTTGGGAGAAATCTTGGATTGCTTGATATCTTGAGCCTTCCCGGGTTGGCATAATGAATCATGTGGTGAGTTGAGATAGAGCGTAAAACGCACTCACTCATGGACACATGCGAAAACGAGATGGAGCGTAAAACGCACTAGTTCATTTGAAGGTGAGATAGAGCATAAGATGCACTCACTAAATTCAAAATGAAAATGTGAAAATGAAAAAAAAAGAAAAAAAAAGAAAATAAGAATATTATTCATAATATGTTATGTTTGGGAAGTGAGATTGATTGAAGCTGCATATCCTTTTTATTACCCTGGACGGTTGTGATGTTTTTCTTTGTTATGATGGATGTAGTATTGGATCCTAGAGTTAATATGATATATCTTTTCTTTAGTTTTTGTTATATAGTCTTATCTGAGTCTGATGGCGAATACAGTTTGGATGTGCTCAAATTCTGTGGGTTGTCATGGAACTAATGTATAGGTTAAAACTGTTAAACTTGCATGCTCTTGTATGTTATTTGGAGTTATTGGTTTTGAAATCGTTGAGGCCATCTTTTGAGTATGTATGGAATCATTGCTCGCGTTATATGTTATTATTTAGTATGTGAAGTTTTTGTATTTTAGTTTTACTTGAGGACAAACAAAGATTCAAGTTTGGGGGTATTTGATGAGTGGGTTTTATACCTACGAATTGAGTACTTTTGGCTTGATGAAAGTGTGTGTTCTTGGGTAGTTTATGTTCCTTTTTATGTGTTTTTATCTTATTGTTATATTATATGGTTTTGTATTGTTTTTATATGTTTTTGTATGTATTTTATATGTTTTAACTTTGTTTTGTAGGTATTGAATAAAGGCCCCTTGGATCGATGCGTTTTTGGCTTGATTTTGGCACTCCAGCTGCTTGTTCCTCAATTTCACCCATGATCCAATCCGAATATCTCAAAACTCAAAGCACGAAAGTTGTAGATCGTTGTCTTAGCTTTCCAGAGCATCCAGAATCATCCAATTGGAAGTTCGTATGAATGAAACCTCGTCAAAAATCGCGGCCCATCTGGTTAGTTCAGCTATCACTGCGAGAGTTATGGTCATTTTACCATCGGATTTGGCATGTATTTTATACAGTAGTTGCTTCGAGCTCAATTTGAGACTTGCTCCGGCCATTATCTCGACGAGCTCCAGTTATGAAAGTTGTAGAACTACTTCTTAGCTTTTCATAGCCTCTTTAAACGCCTTAATTAGAGTTCGGACGAAGAAGTTATGGTCATTTTTCCAACAGACGTCGAAGCTGGAAATCCTGACTCAGGGACCCTCGCTGCAGCGCGAGTTCCTAGTGCTATTGGCCACGCTGCAGCGCGAATATGCAGTAGCCAATGTCATGCTTGACGCTGCAGCGCGAGTTTCAGGCCAAATGCCCACGCCGCAGTGCCAAGCACGAATTCTGGGCAAAACAGGGGTGTTAAATGACCTATCTAATGACCCATTTTTCATAATCCTTCATCTGAGTTGCAAAAATAAGGAGAGAAAGGGAGAGAGAGGCGGCGGCAGAGCAAAAGGAGGCCATGGCCTTTGGCCATGGTTCTTCAAGAGCTTCAATGGAGGTGCTTTAATGGAGTTTTATCTACCAAAAATGGGGAAGCCACTTTTATCTTTCTTTTCTTTCTCTTTTCTATTATGTAATTAATTAGTTTGTGAACCAAGAATGTAATGGAAACCCATTTGCTAGTTTGTATTAAATTTCTTCTCCTTTTGATTGGGCACCATATGAGTTGGTTCATTATATTATGTGCTTAATGTTTAATTGATAAGAAATTGGTAGTTAACTTGGAAAATCTTTATGAAATTGGAAAATGGATTATTGATTGAGACCATGAGTATATTGACATATGATTATGTTTATTCTGCGTGTTGGGATGCATAATTTGTGTATAGGATAGGAATATACCTATGCGCCATGTGTAACCAAGTAGAGAATCTAGACTTAATGACTCCCTTCTGTGAGAGTTTATTCGTTTGAGGAGTGATTTACGGGGCTTTTGTGACATGTGCCTTGTGATTGTTCTTAGAATTGAATGACTTGCTAGTATATAGGATAGGAATATACCTATGTGCCGTAAGGGGTGATAGTCATATGACCTCGGAAGAGGCGTATGAATACTTAGGTTTCTCGGTTGACAAATCATCGTGACCATTATGATCAATTGGAGAGTTAGGAGATGTAAATGAAGCATTGCACGCCAAGTGTTTGACAAAATGCTTGTGTGGGAATATTGTGTTCTTAGCTCATTAGTTATCTATCTACTTATGTTATTTATTTATGTTATTTAGTTTAATTATTATGCTAATAAAACCATTTGTTATTTGAATTTGACTTTCCTATCTCTTTGGTTGGCACCATATGGTTTGGTTCAATATATCTGTGCTTTATGTTTCTTGCTAAAGAACTTAGTGATGATTTTGGCATTCTATAAGAAATGGAAGTGGATTATAGATGCATGTTTGATATATTGGCATGTGATTAGGATTTGTCTATACCTATAGATTGCCTAATTTGTGTGTAAGATAGGAATATACTTATATGCCATGTGTGACCTAATTGAGAACCTATGCTTTAATTCTCTGCTTTGAATAATCAGCATAGGAATGTGAGGATTATTACCTAGCTTTGATGTTCTTTTCAGTTCTATTCCCTTATGAGTAGATCTTTGATAGGATATGCTCATCCATACCTCGAAAGAGGCGTATGAGCACTTATGAGTTCTCGGTCGACAATTTGTCGTGACCATTAAGACCAAAGAGAGACAGTTAAGATATTCAATGAACATAGCACACTAAGTGTTTGACAAAATGCTTGTGTGGGGGTAAAGTTATGATCTTAGCTTGTAGCGTCTTAGATACAAATCGTTATCCATTTAATTGCTTTGATAATTAGAATTAATTAGTTTAATTAATTACCTTCTATCCGACTGTTTAAATAAGGTTGAGGCGACATAAAGTTAGTACTTGGTTAAACATTAGTGATAATTTCTCGTGGGATCGACTTTTACTTTCATTATATTACCTATTAGACCGCGTATACTTGAGCGAGTTTTTCGGTTGCGAAATCGAGCAACAAGTTTTTGGCTCCGTTGCCGGGGAATTATTTATCTAATGCTTTTCTAATATTAATTTTAATCGAATTGATCTTAATTTAAACTTGTTTTCATGTTTTACATAAAGTCGGGCTGAAGACTATAAAACAAGCACTTCCTGGGAGGCAACCCAAGTCTAATGTGATGTGTTAGCTAATTTCAGGTACCAAATAGCTACGAGCACGATTCGCCAAGCAAAGCAAGGGGCAAGGCATAAGCCAAGGCCAAAAGCAAGGCACAAGCTAGGCAGGGCATTTTGTTGGCGCTTTTGAATGCAAATGGCTCCCAAACGATTTAGGGTGGAGAGGATATTGTCGATGACGATTGACACAACCTCAGGGAAGTCCTCTACTTTTAATTTTTTCTATCTTTACATTGAGGACAATGTTTGTCTTAAGTTTGGGGGTACTCGTGATGCATGGGGTGCTTGAGTTAGTATTATGTTAGTTATTTTGATGTTTAGTTATGCATATTAGTTAGAAAAATTGAAAATTTTGAAAATTTTGAAGTTTTGAGCAATGTTGGCCTATGATATGAGCTTGAAAGGTATTTTGTTAATTCTTTTGAAAGTGTTGAGCATGCTTATTTAAGTTTTACCTTAAGTGTTGGTTCTATGGTTTTCATGCCCCTTTTGCACTTTCATGACATTTTCATCCAACTGTTGAGTTAATTGTGTTTTAGAGAGTCTATATAGCTTATTCTTTTGATGAAGATGTTATTGAGACTCTAGGCCATGCTTAACCATCAATTAAAACAAAGTTAGGCATACATATAAGTTTGGGAGAAATCTTGGATTGCTTGATATCTTGAGCCTTCCCGGGTTGGCATAATGAATCATGTGGTGAGTTGAGATAGAGCGTAAAACGCACTCACTCATGGACACATGCGAAAACGAGATGGAGCGTAAAACGCACTCGTTCATTTGAAGGTGAGATAGAGCATAAGATGCACTCACTAAATTCAAAATGAAAATGTGAAAATGAAAAAAAAAAGAAAAAAAAAAGAAAATAAGAATATTATTCATAATATGTTATGTCTGGGAAGTGAGATTGATTGAAACTGCATATCCTTTTTATTACCCTGGACGGTTGTGATGTTTTTCTTTGTTATGATGGATGTAGTATTGGATCCTAGAGTTAATATGATATATCTTTTCTTTAGTATTTGTTATATAGTCTTATCTTAGTCTGATGGCGAATACAGTTTGGATGTGCTCAAATTATGTGGGTTGTCATAGAACTAATGTATAGGTTAAAACTGTTAAACTTGCATGCTCTTGTATGTTATTTGGAGTTATTGGTTTTGAAATCGTTGAGGCCATCTTTTGAGTATGTATGGAATCATTGCTCGCGTTATATGTTATTATTTAGTATGTGAAGTTTTTGTATTTTAGTTTTACTTGAGGACAAACAAAGATTCAAGTTTGGGGGTATTTGATGAGTGGGTTTTATACCTAGGAATTTAGTACTTTTGGCTTGATGAAAGTGTGTGTTCTTGGGTAGTTTATGTTCCTTTTTATGTGTTTTTATCTTATTGTTATATTATATGGTTTTGTATTGTTTTTATATGTTTTTGTATGTATTTTATATGTTTTAACTTTGTTTTGTAGGTATTGAATAAAGGCCCCTTGGATCGATGCGTTTTTGGCTTGATTTTGGCACTCCAGCTGCTTGTTTCTCAATTTCACCCATGATCCAATCCGAATATCTCAAAACTCAAAGCACGAAAGTTGTAGATCGTTGTCTTAGCTTTCCAGAGCATCCAGAATCATCCAATTGGAAGTTCGTATGAGAGAGTTATGGTCATTTTACCATCGGATTTGGCATGTATTTTACACAGCAGTTGCTTCGAGCTCAATTTGAGACTTGCTCCGGCCATTATCTCGACGAGCTCCAGTTATGAAAGTTGTAGAACTACTTCTTAACTTTTCATAGCCTCTTTAAACGCCTTAATTAGAGTTCGGACGAAGAAGTTATGGTCATTTTTCCAACAGACGTCGAAGCTGGAAATCCTGACTCAGGGACCCTCGCTGCAGTGCGAGTTCCTAGTGCTATTGGCCACGCTGCAGCGCGAATATGCAGTAGCCAAAGTCATGCTTGACGCTGCAGCGCGAGTTTCAGGCCAAATGCCCACGCCGCAGTGCCAAGCACGAATTCTGGGCAAAACAGGGGTGTTAAATGACCTATCTAATGACCCATTTTCATAATCCTTCATCTGAGTTGCAAAAATAAGGAGAGAAAGGAAGAGAGAGGCGGCGGCAGAGCAAAAGGAAGGCCATGGCCTTTGGCCATGGTTCTTTAAGAGCTTCAATGGAGGTGCTTTAATGGTGCTTTAATTAGTTTGTGAACCAAGAATGTAATGGAACCCATTTGCTAGTTTGTATTAAATTTCTTCTCCTTTTGATTGGCACCATATGAGTTGGTTCATTATATTATGTGCTTAATGTTTAATTGCTAAGAAATTGGTAGTTAACTTGGAAATCTTTATGAAATTGGAAAATGGATTATTGATTGAGACCATGAGTATATTGACATATGATTATGTTTATTCTGCGTGTTGGGATGCATAATTTGTGTATAGGATAGGAATATACCTATGCGCCATGTGTAACCAAGTAGAGAATCTAGACTTAATGACTCCCTTCTGTGAGAGTTTATTCGTTTGAGGAGTGATTTACGGGGCTTTTGTGACATGTGTCTTGTGATTGTTCTTAGAATTGAATGACTTGCTAGTATATAGGATAGGAATATACCTATGTACCGTAAGGGGTGATAGTCATATGACCTCGGAAGAGGCGTATGAATACTTAGGTTTCTCGGTTGACAAATCATCGTGACCATTATGATCAATTGGAGAGTTAGGAGATGTAAATGAAGCATTGCACGCCAAGTGTTTGACAAAATGCTTGTGTGGGAATATTGTGTTCTTAGCTCATTAGTTATCTATCTACTTATGTTACTTATTTATGTTATTTAGTTTAATTGTTATGCTAATAAAACCCTTTGTTATTTGAATTTGACTTTCCTATCTCTTTGGTTGGCACCATATGGTTTGGTTCAATATATATGTGCTTTATGTTTCTTGCTAAAGAACTTAGTGATGATTTTGGCATTCTATAAGAAATGGAAGTGGATTATAGATGCATGTTTGATATATTGGCATGTGATTAGGATTTGTCTATACCTATAGATTGCCTAATTTGTGTGTAAGATAGGAATATACTTATATGCCATGTGTGACCTAATTGAGAACCTATGCTTTAATTCTCTGCTTTGAATAATCAGCATAGGAATGTGAGGATTATTACCTAGCTTTGATGTTCTTTTCAGTTCTATTCCCTTCTGAGTAGATCTTTGATAGGATATGCTCATGCATACCTCAAAAGAGGCGTATGAGCACTTATGAGTTCTCGGTCGACAATTCGTCGTGACCATTAAGACCAAAGAGAGACAGTTAAGATATTCAATGAACATAGCACACTAAGTGTTTGACAGAATGCTTGTGTGGGGGTAAAGTTATAATCTTAGCTTGTAGCGTCTTAGATACAAATCGTTATCCATTTAATTGCTTTGATAATTAGAATTAATTAGTTTAATTAATTACCTTCTATCCGACTGTTTAAATAAGGTTGAGGCGATATAATGTTAGTACTTGGTTAAACATTAGTGATAATTCCTCGTGGGATCGACTTTTACTTTCATTATATTACTTGTTAGACCGCGTATACTTGCGCGAGTTTTTCGGTTGCGAAATCGAGCAACAACACTTCTCTTATTTATAGATGTAGGAATAACCCTTCCCTAAACTATTTAGGATTAGGGTTTCTATTATAATTAAACTCCTTTAATTAATTATGCTCCTAATCCAATTAGGAATCCATGTGAGAGTACTTCTATTAATTAATTCTCAATCCCTATTAGGAATTAAATAATAGTAATAGTAATAATAATAAGACTCCTCTTATTAATTTATATTTAATATTTTCAAAATATTAAATAATAAATATTAAGCTATTTAATTTATTCTATCTCCATAGACTAAATTAAATACACTTAACTTATTATTACAATTATGTCATTTACTTTTTAAATAAATATTTTTCTTTTGCGGTGTGACCCTTTAGGTTCTCCATATTAAACCGGTTGTGAATAAATCAATTAGAACAATTCTAATTATATTTAAATAAATAAATTAAACTATTTAATTCATTTAAATAAATAATATTTATTCTACAATAAGGGTAAGCCCCCTTAGCGATTAACGACTTTCCACATAATATAGATTTCAACATTAATCACAAAAGAACTTTTCAGTGCATAGTTACCGTACAATTCAATCCTTCTACTATACAATGTCCCAATTAAATATAAAACATGAATTTACTGTCAAGTCTTATTTTATTTAATTATATGTATTTCTATTCCCAAATGCATAACTCTAAATAATGCAAATTAGAAACTCCTTTCTAATTTCATTCTGCCTTGGCCAAGGACTACTGAGTTGTCATTTATCGAATCACATAGGACATTCACATCTTTTACTAGATGAGGTAGATTCTTTGTTGACCATTCACCTATCTCCATGTACAACTTATTATACCCAATCTATAACGCCCCTGAATTCGGGCGCTGGCCGCCCGAACAAGGGTCCGACGTTATCTCGTACTTCTTTCGTAACTTAACCAATGATCCCATAATCATATTGGTTGAATTAGTCTATTACAGACTATACATTATAAATTTCCTTAACTTCCTCCCTGGATCTATTCTTGATCTCAATCTCATTTCTTCTATAAGTTTCAACTTGTAGTTCATTCGTATATATGGATAAGACCATATATGTATCGGTCCAATTTTTAACCCTATGATTTAGATATTCTATCATTTATAAGCTTTATATGGATCCAAGATTCACAGTACCAACACTAGAGATAGTTCCCAGATCTGAAGGGGGCTTCCCAATAAAGATAAATCGATATTGGTGCGCAATTAGATGACCTAACCTTCATTTCTTAGTCAGAACTTTCAGCGTGCCAAATACCCTCACTTAGATACATAGTCTTATAAACATTGTTTATGTTTTAACAATTCTAAGTTTAATCGAAGTAAAGACATGACAAGAATGTGTGAGAAAACATGATAATATTGATATAATATTCGGTTACATACTTTGTCGGTTCATATTATAAAAAGTCATCAAGACTATAACAAAAGGGACAAGGAATCAGGAAACCATATAAACTAGTCTACGTATTTCTTCTTTCCTTTCTTTGGAGAGCCTGAACTCTCAGGTTTGTCTGCAAATAAGGTTTTATTCGCAAGAATGAGCATACAAAAGCTCAACAAGTCTAAACACATAGTATATAATTGAACTCACACCGATAAGGATTTAATGAATCATAACTTTAACAAAAGATATTACAATTGTTTTAACATAGTAAGACTGAGTGGTAATTAAACCAAGAACCGTTCGTCCGTCTTTCGACTTAGAACCATACCGTGGATATCAAGTAGAGGATCAATCTAACGACATCATATGTTATGCATAACATACGCTACACTGACTAATCATGACAGTTTACTTTACATATAGAGGTCGCTCCAAGACAACTTGGTTTGACTAAAGAATTATAACAATTGAATACTTCATGAATAAACGTTCATTTTGCAAGTTATGCCGAAACGAATAGCAATAACTCTCATATCAAAGATTTATAACACGTTTTTGCACAAAGTGCATAAATCAAATAGAAAGCTTGTAAATGAAGGCTTAGGTAGAAGACTTGCCTCGTATATCTTTTACAGATAAATATAACGGTCTACACGTTCGTCGTAAATCCTACACGATTATAAGTTCATGTAGACCAATTAAGCGTCTAACGATTAAATCTTTTAAGTTTTATTTCGGGTATTATAACCACTTATAAATAAGACTCTTTCTACTATACATCAAATAATTTTAGCATTATAACTGCTTACAGAATGAATATTTTTCAAATATATTTAAAATAAATTGAGCATTATAACTTCTTGCAAAATGAATATTCGGCTATTATATTTGAGAAAATTTCAGCATTATAACTGCTTATAAAATGAATATTTTTACTAAATAGTTGAAGAAATTCGGACATAGTAACTGCTTATAAAAGTATATTTTCTAATATATAAGAGAAATAAATCAGACATTATAACTGCTTGTAAATAGGACTTTTGTACTATATACTTAAAATAATTTGGGCATTATAACTGCTTATAAAAGTATATTTTTTTAAAAGAAGAATGAAAATAATAATCACTAGAGTAATACCTCTTGTACTTGCTAGCTTTACTTCCAATCACGCAGCGCTTCGATGCTTAGAAAGTAATTTTTATCTCACAATATCTCTCAGAATATAAATATAGAGTGTTTTTGCTCTTGAACTGCTCTTGAAAAATGGTAAGGAATGAATGAACTGAGCTTACTATTTATAGAAAAACCAAGTTTCACTAATTGCACATTAGGAGCTCGGTTTATTACACTTTGGTACCTAGGTTTATTACACTTTAGTACCTAGTGTGTGCCAGGCGTAAGCTGGCGTGTGCCAGGCGTAAGCACGACAAAGCGTAAGCAAGACAAAGCACTATATCAGTTAAGCACGACACAACAGCTTACTAAAATTAATTTGTCAGGATGTTTTTTGGTGAAATCGTGGAAAGCACGACAAATCATTTTGCCAATGTAAGCACGACTAAGCAGCTTGACCAAAAAATTTTATTTGACCTAATTCATCGTTTACACTATATAATCACAAAACACCTGCTTCGAAATATCATTTCGATCTTTATTAAGCACATATGTTACAAAATTCAAATCTCATTAGGGCTTAAGGTTTTAAACTTCTCGATACCTAGTTTTAGGTCACTAAATTAGCCTCTAACCATATACGATCGTATTTATAAGCCTCATAAATATTCGGGGTATTACATTCACGCCTACTTATAAGAATTTCGTCCCCGAAATTACATTACAAATTCAAGAAAACAAATGGGGATATTCTATCTTCATTTTGTCTTCTAACTCCCATGTTGCTTCTTCTACGGAGTGATTCCTCCATATAACCTTGAGTGAAGATATGACTTTATTTCTTAAGACTTGTTCTTTTCTATCAACAATTTTGACAGGAATCTCTTCGTAGCTTAAATCTGATTCGATTTGGATTGGTTCATAACTGATGACATGCTTGTAGTCCGATTTATAGGTACGCAATATTGAAACATGAAATACATTATGTATATGTTCCAGTTCTGGAGGTAAGGCTACTTCATAAGCTACCTCACCTATTCTTCTTAGGATCTCAAATGGTCCTATAAACCTTGGACTTAATTTTCCCTTTTTCCCAAATCGAATCTTCCCCTTCCAGGGTGATACTTTCAAAAAGACATGACTCCCAACGACGAAATCTCTTGTCTGTCTGTGTAGATTGGCATATCTCTTTTGTCGCTCTTGAGCAGCTCGTAACTGTAGTCGAATTGTCCTAACCACTTCAGCTATTTGTTGAACCAACTCTGGCCCAAGCATTTGACGTTCCCCGACTTCGTCCCAACACATCGGCGTCCTGCATTTTCTCCCATATATTGCTTCATAAGGTGGCATTCCTATACTAGCATGATAGCTATTGTTATATGTGAATTCCACCAAAGGTAAGAGGTAAGTGGTCCTCCCAACCCCATTTAAAGTCCATTATGCATGCTCTCAGCATATCTTCCAATGTCTGAATAGTCCTTTCGCTTTGGCCATCCATTTGTGGATGGTAAGCCGTACTTAATCTTAACTGTGTCCCGAGATGTTCTTGAAGAATTTTCCAAAAGTTTGAAGTGAACCTTGGGTCTCGATCAGATATGATTGAAATTGGAACCCCATGTCTAGATATAATCTCCTTAATATATAGTTTGGCTAATCTATCTAATGTGAACTTGACCTTGATTGGTAGAAAGTGAGCAGACTTGGTTAGTCGTTCCACTATCACCCAAATTACATCGTGACTCTTTTGTGTGGTTGGCAGTCCTACTACAAAATCCATTGTAATATGCTCCCATTTCCACTCTGGAATTTCCAATGGTTGCAGCAACCCGCTTGGCCTTTGATGCTCTGCTTTAACTCGTTGACATGTCAAACACTTACTAACAAACTCAGCCACCTCTCTCTTTATGTTTGGCCACCAGAAATGTTGACTTATGTCCTTGTACATTTTGGTGCTGCCTGGGTGTACTGAAAACTTAGTACTATGTGCTTTTGACATGATTTCCTCTTTGAGCTCTTGCACTGCAGGAACCCATATTCTTGACTCGAATCTAATGATTCCCTCCTTATCTATCTTAAAGCTGCCGTCTATAATCTCCGTTGACTTTATCATCCTCTTATACTCCTCATCTTTTTCTTGGATTTCCTTGATTTTATCTAACAAAGTTGAGTGATCCTCCATTACAAATAATTTTCTCGTTGCGTTTGAAGGAACTCTCACCTCTATGTCGAGTCTAGTAAATTCCTTAATTAACTCATCTTGAGTTGTTAGTAGCATCAACTTTCCTTGATTTTTTCTACTTAAAGCATCTGCAACTATGTTGGCTTTCCCTGGATGATATAGGATCTCAGAGTCATAATCCTTGATTAGCTCCAACCACCGTCTTTGCCTCATGTTCAAATCCCTCTGAGTGAAAATATACTTCAAACTCTTATGGTCACTATATATCTCACATTTCTCTCCATATAGATAATACCGCCATATCTTTAGAGCAAATACTACCGTCGCTAATTCTAGATCATGAGTAGGATACCTTAACTCATAATCCTTTAACTGTCGCAAAGCATAAGCTATTACTTTCCCATGTTGCATCAAAACACAACCTAATCCTTTATGAGAGGCATCACTATACACCACAAAACCTCCACTATCATCGGGTAATGATAATATTGGCGCCTCGCTTAGTCTCTTCTTTAGCTCTTGAAAGCTCTCTTCACATTTGTCTGACCAGACATACTTCACTGTCTTCTTAGTTAAGTTGGTTAACGAGGTTGCTAATTTCGAAAAATCTTTAATGAAACGCCTATAGTATCCCGCTAAACTTAAGAAACTTCTTACTTCCGTTGGGGTCTTTGGTTGTTCCTAATTTATCACTGCTTCTATCTTCAATGGATCCACTGAAATTCCGTTCTTATCAATCACATGACCTAAGAACTGAACTTTTTCTAGCCAGAACTCACATTTAGAAAATTTGGCATAAAGTTGTTCCTTCCGTAAGGTTTCTAGTACACTCCTCAAGTGTCCAACATGTTCTTCTAGTGTTTTCGAGTATATCAAGATATCATCGATGAACACTACTACATACTTGTCTAAACTTGACCTAAAAACCCTATTCATCAAGTCCATAAATGTTGTTGGCGTATTTGTTAACCCAAAGGACATTACTAGAAATTCATAATGCCCATAGCGTGTTCTAAACGCTGTCTTCGTCACATCTTCGCTTCTAACTTTCAGTTGATGGTAACCAGACCGTAAATCAATCTTAGAAAAGTACTCCGCTCCTTTGAGTTGATCAAACAAGTCATCAATCCTAGGTAATGGATACTTATTCTTTATGGTCAATTTATTGAGTTCACGATAATCGACACATAATCTTAAAGTTCCATCTTTTTTCTTAACAAACAACACTGGTGCTCCCCATGGAGAAACACTTGGTTGAATGTACTTCTTATCCAATAATTCTTGCAACTATACCATCAATTCCTTCATTTCCACAGGCGCCATTCTATATGGAGCCTTCGAAACAAGTGCGGTTCCAGGAGCTAAGTCAATGACGAACTCGATCTCCCTATCAGGTGGAAGACCGGGTAGATCATCGGGAAAGACATCTTGGAATTCCCTAACCACTGGTATTTGGTCTATAGCTAACCCTTTCCGTTGATTGTCGATAATATATGCTAAATAACCTTGACACCCCTTCTGAAGTAATCCCTTTGTTTGGCTTACGGTTAGGCATCGGGATTTTCTTGGTGACTGACTTCCGTTGAAGACTACCTTTGACTTTGATGATGTCAAAAGGTTAACACATTTTTGTTGGCAATCGATCATTGCTTGGTGACTGGTCAACCAATCCATGCCTAGAATTACATCAAATTCCCCTATTTGGATTGGAATAAGATCGACTCTCAACTCATGACCCTTGATCATTATGCAACAACCTCTTAGTATGTTATTAACAGGTATTACTTCTTTATTAGCAATTTCTATCATTAAAGGACTTACTAATAGTTCACTAGGCACGTTTAATTTCTTAGCAAATTTATGCGAAATAAATGAACAAGTAGCACCCGAATCAAAAAGAACATAAGCATTTATGGTGTTGATCGGAATGATACCTGACACGACATCTTGAGATGCTACTGCATCTCTCACCGACATATTGAATGTTCTAGATGTTGGGCGACCTGGGGTAGTTGTCGGGGTAGGCTTGTTGGGATTGACCCCTTCGGCATTTCCTCCCTTCTTGGGGGCATATCTTCGCTTGATGTCCTATGGCTCCACAGTTGAAGCAAATGTTTTTCTTAGGGTAAGGGCAATTGTTGGTTAAATGTCCCTCTTGCTTGCAATTGTAACAGGCATTCTTTCCCTTAAGGCATACCCCTAGATGACGGTTACCACATATCTTGCAAGGCTCTATTGTTTTCTTCTTATTTTCCCCTTCTCTCTGGAAATTTCCCCCACCACCGAACTTTCTTTTGTTATTGCCTCCACCATTCCCCCCTTTATTATTACCTTCCTCATTTCCCTTTTTAGCGTTCTTTTCTTTATTATACTTTTTCATGGCTTCGCTGCTGTCCTCGACAATGATGGCCTTCTCAAGAATTTGGGAGTAATTCTCTAGCTGTAATACAGCTACCTTATTGTTTATCCAGGGTTTCATACCCTCCTCAAACCTTCTTGTTTTACGCTCTTCCGTATCCACTTGATGTGGAGCCAAACGAGCGAGTTCATTAAATTTAGAGGCATATTAGGGAACAGTCATGTCCCCTTGCTTTAAGTTTAAGAACTGCACCTCCATGCGGTTTTTCATACTTTTTGGGAAATAGTTCTCGAAGAATATCTCCTTGAACCTTTCCCATGGTACCACACCTTCACCCGCACGAGCTTGGTTTGCTTCCCACCAAAAGTTAGCTTCGCCCTTTATGAGGTAAGTGGCGAAGTTAGTTTTCTTATCTTCAGGAACCTCTACTATGTCAAAGGCCTTTTCTATCTCTTTTATCCAGCACTGAGCCTCTATAGGCTCAGCGGTTCCCTTGAATTCGGGAGGACCTATGTTTTTAAAGTTTTTGAACGAGACTTTATGTGGTTGGGGTTGTGTAGTAACATTGGTTGTAGATCGATTGTCTAAAGCTCCTATTAACATATTTATGAATTGGTGCATAGGATCGGGAGTTGGACTTTCATTTTGTGTTTGTCCAATACTCTCACTACTAACACTTGGGGGTGTTGTTGCTCTTGTCTGAGGTCTCTTTGGTGCCATTTCTAAAAATAACGAAAATAAGCAAGTGTAAATATGAAAGCGTAAATAACTATGAGACATCTTTCTTAACAAACTTCTTATATAAAGAATATTCACATTACAATATTCGAGTGATTAAAATCACTTTACAACTATTAACACCCTTATAAATATAGGAATGTTTAATTTACAACAGTTAACACATACTAGTATAATACAAGTCTTTAGATTCCGATTAGAACCTCCTAACCCTTACTAATATAATACTAGTATAATCATGTTAGTCACCACGGATCTATTGATGTCATATCCCATATCTCTATCTGGTGAAGGGAAATTATTTATATCCTTCTGGAGATCGAAGTATGAAACACAACAGGCCAGTTTTATTTGATCACGATCCACTTGTAGTCGAATCGCTTCTTCTCGGAAAGCATCCAACTGGAGTTGTAGTTGATAGCACTTTTCAGCCTCATCCAACCATCTCCTTTCTAGAACTTCCATCAAGTCGTTGGCAGTTTTCTTGTTTGCCTCAGACTCTACTTGAAGATACTTAATCATTTCACCTTGTGCAGCCTCATCTGCCTCCATCTCTGCGATAATTTCATCGTAAGTAGGTAAGTCAATTACATCATCTTCATCATCTTCCTCTGTTGGGAGAATTTGATCTATTTCAGGAGCTATTACTGCCTCTCCGACATCTTGTAGTTCCAAGTCATGGTTGTGCCCCAACGAATCATCCTCATCTCCGGATGTATCGTTGAAGTACTCGATCATTGGGTTATAACCCCTAGGATCTTCCATTGGACCTTCAATCTCCTCATCAGGTGTGTATGTTGGTCCCATTATTACTTCGTTAATATCTCTCCATTCTGGTTCTCCAGCCATCTTTACAAAAGAGTGTAGCTTTTATTAGTATATTTCTTTCACATAATGTCTTTTATGTAATAAGTTTAATTAAGATTTATTAATATCTTTTAGTTGTCTATAGACTCTTCATAAGTCCATTTAAGCCTAACTTCATTAGATTATACCCTAAAGTACTCGGTACTTTAGAACTATAATCTATAGCTCTGATACCAACTATAACGCCCCGAATTCGGGCGCTGGCCGCCCGAATAAGGGTCCGACGTTATCTCGTACTTCTTTCATAACTTAACCAATGATCCCATAATCATATTGGTTGAATTAGTCTATTACAGACTATACAGTATAAATTTCCTTAACTTCCTCCCTAGATCTATTCTTGATCTCAATCTCATTTCTTCTATAAGTTTCAACTTGTAGTTCATTCGTATATATGGATAAGACCATATATGTATCTGTCCAATTTTTAACCCTATGATTTAGATATTCTATCATTTATAAGCTTTATATGGATCCAAGATTCACAGTACCAACACTAGAGATAGTTCCTAGATCTGAAGGGGGCTTCCCAATAAAGATAAATCGATATTGGTGCACAATTAGATGACCTAACCTTCATTTCTTAGTCAGAACTTTCAGCGTGCTAAATACCCTCACTTAGATACATAGTCTTATAAACATTGTTTATGTTTTAACAATTCTAAGTTTAATCGAAGTAAAGACATGACAAGAATGTGTGAGAACACATGATAATATTGATATAATATTCGGTTACATACTTTGTCGGTTCATATTACAAAAAGTCATCAAGACTATAACAAAAGGTACAAACAATCAGGAAACCATATAAACTAGTCTACGCATTTCTTCTTTCCTTTCTTTGGAGAGCCTAAACTCTCAGGTTTGTCTGCAAATAAGGTTTAATTCGCAAGAATGAGCATACAAAAGCTCAACAAGTCTAAACACATAGTATATAATTGAACTCACACCGATAAGGATTTAATGAATCATAGCTATAACAAAAGATATTACAATTGTTTTAACATAGTAAGACTGAGTGGTAATTAAACCAAGAACCGTTCGTCCGTCTTTCGACTTAGAACCATACCGTGGATATCAAGTAGAGGATCAATCTAACGACATCCTATGTTATGCATAACAAACGCTACACTGACTAATCATGACAGTGTTTTAACAACATGTTCATCTCAGTTTACTTTGCATATAGAGGTCGCTCCAAGACAACTTGGTTTGACTAAAGAATTATAACAATTCAATACTTCACGAATAAACGTTCATTTTGCAAGTTATGCCGAAACGAATAGCAATAACTCTCATATCAAAGATTTATAACACGTTATTGCACAAAGTGCATAAATCAAATAAAAAGCTTGTAAATGAAAGCTTAGGTAGAAGACTTGTCTCGTATATCTTTTACAGATAAATATAACGGTCTACACGTTCGTCGTAAATCCTACACGATTATAAGTTCATGTAGACCAATTAAGCGTTTAACGATTAAATCTTTTAAGTTTTATTTCGGGTATTATAACCACTTATAAATAAGACTCTTTCTACTATACATCAAATAATTTTAGCATTATAACTGCTTACAGAATGAATATTTTTCAACTATATTTAAAATAAATTGAGCATTATAACTTCTTGCAAAATGATTATTCGGCTATTATATTTGAGAAAATTTCAGCACTATAACTGCTTATAAAATGAATATTTTTACTAAATAGTTGAAGAAATTCGGACATAGTAACTGCTTATAAAAGTATATTTTCTAATATATAAGAGAAATAAATTGGACATTATAACTGCTTGTAAATAGGACTTTTGTACTATATACTTAAAATAATTTGGGCATTATAACTGCTTATAAAAGTATATTTTTTTAAAAGAAGAATGAAAATAATAATCACTAGAGTAATACCTCTTGTACTTGCTAGCTTTACTTCCAATCACGCAATGCTTCGATGCTTAGAAAGTAATTTTTATCTTACAATATCTCTCAGAATATAAATATAGAGTGTTTCTGCTCTTGAACTGCTCTTGAAAAATGGTAAGGAATGAATGAACTGAGCTTGCTATTTATAGAAAAACCAAGTTTCACTAATTGCACATTAGGAGCTCGGTTTATTACACTTTGGTACCTAGGTTTATTACACTTTAGTACCTAGCGTGTGCCAGGCGTAAGCTGGCGTGTGCCAGGCGTAAGCTGGCGTGTGCCAGGCGTAAGCTGGCGTGTGCCAGGCGTAAGCTGGCGTGTGCCAGGCATAAGCACGACAAAGCGTAATCAAGACAAAGCACTATATCAGTTAAGCACGACACAACAGCTTACTAAAATTAATTTATGAGGATGTTTTTTGGTGAAATCGTGGAAAGCACGACAAATCATTTTGTCAATGTAAGCACGACTAAGCAGCTTGACCAAAAATTTATATTTGACCTAATTCATCGTTTACACTATATAATCACAAAACACCTGCTTTGAAATATCATTTCGATCTTTATTAAGCACATATGTTACAAAATTCAAATCTCATTAGGGCTTAAGGTTTTAAACTTCTCGATACCTAGTTTTAGGTCACTAAATTAGCCTCTAACCATATACGATCGTATTTATAAGCCTCATAAATATTCGGGGTATTACACAATCATACCCTTTGATATACCCTAAAGGTCTTAAGGGACATGTCAAAGTATAACTCATCATACACAAGATACTATGATGATCTCAAGTCCAAGGATCACTTATACTACTATCACTATAGGAATTCCTATTGACAGGCGAGTAAAACTCCATTAGGTATTCCTTAGCGAGCCACATTCAGTGAACTTATTCTCCAATAAGCACCTACATACTTGCTTTAGTGTTTCCACACAAATGATTATAAGATTAATCATCCTCTTCCTAAGAGCAAGCAACGTATGTACTAATCTATCCAGATTCACTAATCCCCTTTTTAGTAATCCAACGATTAGGAATAATTTTAGTTTGTGAGCTATCTAGAATTTAGATCTCATTAGCATGATCACCATCATGATTCTAAAAGTATTGCTCAAAACTATGGGTTTATCACATTTAATATAAGAGCACTATGTAGATAATGTAAAATGTCTTTTTAAGAAAATCAATTCTTTTATTAATAAATGAATAAGATTACAAAGTATATGCTACATCATATCAAATATGATTGGCTTGTGTGCATACTACTTGCAATCTCCCACTTGCACTAAAGCCAATCACTATGGTATCTAATACCCTTCTTCTCTAAGTGACGATCATCCTACTGTTTGGATAAAGCTTCAGTAAATGGATATGCAATGTTGTTCTTGAGACTCCACTATCTCTATAGTGACATCTCCTCTTTCAATGATTCTACTAATCAAATGAAAGTGCCGCAACACATGTTTGAATCCAAGATGAGACTTAGGAACTATTCCTAGTTTTGTGATGAACTTTTCATCCAAACAATCAACTTGCAGCTTCACTTACAACTATATACTTTGTCTTTGTTACTAAATCAGCAACTCTTTGTTGTTTGGAACCTTTCCAATTTCACTACACCACCATTCAAGGTAACGATTTACCCTAAAGTGGATTTGTTATCGTCTTGGTCAGTCTGAAAAACTTGAGTCTGTTTAATCCTCTAATTTTAATTCAGACCCACCATGAATCATGATCACATCTTCAATACCGGTTAAGTACTTAAAGATGTTTATCACTGTCTTACAGTGATCTTCTCCAGAATCTGACTGATCAACATCAGACCTTGTATATTCATTGCATTCATGATAGTAACTCATGCGATCTCTTTTTAGTTATTGAGGACAATTTAAAGAGATACACTCCATGGCTCATCATCATGAGACCTCTCTTGGAGTTTGCTATGCTAAACACTTTTAGCATCGAATGAATATACGTTTATTGGGTCAAGCCGAACATCCTTTTAAATCTATCTATATAGATTTATATCCCCAATTTTATAGGATGCTCCACCCAAGTTATTCATAGAGGAATGTTTAGACAATTTTATCTTTACTGATTGTAGCATTGGTGTGTCATTCCTTGTCAGTAATATATCAACATATAATACTAGGAATGTCACAGTGCTCCCACTGACCCTTTTTGTACACACTAGGTTCATTCCCGTTTTTGATAAAATCAAACTCTTTTGATTGTCTCATCAAAACGAATGTTCCATCTTTGAGAAGCTTGTTTCAATCTATAAATGGATCATTGTAGCTTAAAAACACGATTTGCTTCAACCTTTTGAAACAAATTCCTCTGGCTATATCATACATACATTGTCCTCAAGTCTTTGTTGAGGAAGGAGGTCTCCACATCCATATTGCTAGATTTCGTAATAAGCTCCAATCACAAGCAAAATCCAAATGGACTTGAGCATTACCCAGTAATAAGGTTTTATCATAGTCAACTCCTTGACTTTATTTGAAACCTTTTAACAGGTCTGGTCTTATAGGTCTTCACCTTGCCATTTGTCCTAGTCTTTCTCTTTAAAGACCCATTTACACCCTCTAGGTACTATGCCTTTCGGTGGAGAAACCAGAGTCTATACTTGGTTCTCATACATGGAGTTCATTTCGGATTTCATGGCCATCTGCCATTTCTCTGAGTGTCTACTACTTATAGCCTTATCGTATATAACTGGATCATCATCCTCTATGATGCGTACCTCATCATCATCCTCTATGATGAATCCATACCTCCCAAGTATCTTCGGTACTCTTCCAGATTTACGATTCGGTTGTGGTACAATAGGTCTATCTACAGGTTCCTCGGTTGGACTTGTAGTACTTTGTGGTTCTTGAACTCCTTCAAGATCTATTTGTTAGGTTTGTACATAGCGCGAATATGCAATCAAATTACATAAATAGTGCGGAAGCGCGATAAAACGGATTTTAAAATTTTCATACAAACCATCACCATGATCATCCATGTGCTCAATTATCAATTAAACGAAAGAGATAGAGATTAAGAAATTATACCCTCGTAGAACCGTGCTTCCTCGGGTACAAGTTCACCTCCAATTCCTTCGCATTCTCCTTGAATTTCACCGATTAAATTCCTTCCTTTGATCAACGTTAGCCACCCAAGTGTTTGGCCTCTAGAGGTGATCCACCAAGTAATAATAGTTGTTCAAGAAGATGGGTGTTGGCAAAACCCTAGTTTCTATCTGTATAGAAATTGCATGTACTCTCTCTCTCTCCAATTCTCATGGAAGAGTGTGTAAATTATCTAACAATCTAATTGTCTGACTGTCTAACCCCAAATCATAATAAGACTCCTCTTATTTATAGATATAGGGAACCCTCCTAAACTATTTAGGATTAGGTTTTTTTTTATTTTAATTAAACTCCTTTAATTAATTGAACTCCTAATCCAATTAGGAATTCATGAGAGAGTACTTCTATTAATTAATTCTCAATCCCTATTAGGAATTAAATAATAGTAATAGTAATAATAATAATAAGACTCCTCTTATTATTTTATATTTAATATTTCCAAAATATTAAATAATAAAAATTAAGCTATTTAATTTATTCTATCTCCATAGATTAAATTAAATACACTTAACTTATTATTACGATTATGTCATTTACTTCTTAAATAAATATTTTTCTTTTGCGGTGTGACCCTTTAGGTTCTCCATATTAAACCGGTTGTGAATAAATCAATTAAAACAATTCTAATTTTATTTAAATAAATAAATTAAACTATTTAATTCATTTAAATAAATAATATTTATTCTACAATAAGGGTAAGCCCCCTTAGCGATTAACGACTTTCCAGATAATATAGATTTCAACATTAATCACAAAAGAACCTTTCAGTGAATAGTTACCGTACAATTCAATCCTTCTACCATACAATGTCCCAATTAAATATAAGACATGGAATTACTGTCAAGTCTTATTTTATTTAATTTATGTATTTCGATTCTGAAATGCACAACTCCAATTAATGCAAATTAGAAACTCCTTTCTAATTTCATTCTGCTTTGGCCAAAGACTTCTGAGTCGTCATTTATCGAATCACATAGGACATTCTCTCCTTTTACTAGAAGTGGTAGATTCTTTGTTGATCATTCACCTATCTCCTTATTATACCCAATCATACCCTTTGATATACCCTAAGGGTCTTAAGGGACATGTCAAAGTATAACTCATCATACACAAGATACTATGATGATCTCAAGTCCAAGGATCACTTGTACTACTATCACTAGAGGAATTCCTATTGACAGGCGAGTAAAACTCCATTAGGTATTCCTTAGCGAGCCACGTTCAGTGAACTTATTCTCTAATAAGCACCTACATACTTGCTTTAGTGTCTCCATACAAATGATTATGAGATCAATCATCCTCTTCATAAGAGCAAGCAACGTATGTACTAATCTATCCGGATTTACTAATCCCCTTTTTAGGAATCCAACGATTAGGAACAATTTTAGTTTGTGAGCTATCTAGAATTTAGATCTCATTAGCATGATCACCATCATGATTCTAAAAGCATTGCTCAAAACTATGGGTTTATCACATTTAATATAACAGCACTATGTAGATAATGTAAAATGCCTTTTACAAACGAATAAGATTACAAAGTATATGCTACATCATATCTAATATGATTGGCTTGTATGCATACTACTTTCAATCTCCCACTTGCACTAAAGTCAATCGTCATGGTATCTAATACCCTTCTTCTCTAAGTGACGATCATCCTGCTGTTTGGATAAAGCTTCAGTAGATGGATATGCAATGTTGTTCTTGAGAGTCCACTATCTCTATAGTGACTTATCCTCTTTCAATGATTCCACTAATCAAATGAAAGTGCCGCAACACATGTTTGACTCCAAGATGAGACTTAGGAACTATTCCTAGTTCTGTGATGAACTTTTCATCCAAACAATCAACTTGCAGCTTTATTTACAACTATATACTTTGTCTTTGTCACTAAACCAACAACTCTTTGCTATTTGGAACCTTTCCAATTCACTGCACCACCTTTCAAGGTAACGATTTACCTTAAAGTGGATTTGTTATCGTCTTGGTCAGTCTGAAAAAACTTGAGTCTGTTTAGCCCTCTAGTTTTAATTCGGACCTACCATGAATTATGATTACATCTTCAATACCGGTTAAGTACTTAAAGATGTTTATCACTGTCTTACAGTGATCTTCTCCAGAATATGACTGATCAACATCAAGCCTAGTATATTCATTGCATACATGATAGTAACTCATGTGATCTCTCTTTCAATTGGGGACAATTTTAGAGAGATACACTCCATGGCTCATCATCATGAGACCTCTCTTGGAGTTTGCCATGCTAAACGCCTTTAGCATCAAATGAATATACGTTCCTTGGGTCAAGCCGAACATCCTTTTAAATCTGTCTATATAGACTTATATCCCCAATTTATAGGATGCTCCTCCCAAGTCATTCATGGAGGAATGTTTAGATAATTTTATCTTTACTGATTGTAGCATTGGTGTGTTATTCCTTGTCAGTAGTATATCAACATATAATACCAAAAATGTCACATCGCTCCCACTGACCCTTTTGTATACACTAGGTTCATTCCCGTTTTTGATAAAATCAAACTCTTTTGATTGTCTCATCAAAATGAATGTTCCATCTTTGAGAAGCTTGCTTCAATTCATCAATGGATCATTGTAGCTTAAAACACGATTTGCTTCAACCTTTGAAACAAATTCCTCTGGCTGTATCATACATACATTCTCCTCAATTTTTCATTGAGGAAGGACATCTCCACATCCATTTTGCCAGATTTCGTAATAAGCTGCAATCGTAAGTAAAATCCAAATGGACTTGAGCATTACCCGGTAATAAGGTTTTATTACAGTCAACTCCTTGACTTGAAAAAACCTTTTAAACAGGTTTGGTCTTATAGGTCTCCACCTTGCCATTTGCCCCAGTCTTTCTCTAAAAGACCCATATTCATACTCTAGGCACTATGCCCTTTTGTGGAGTAACCAGAGTCTATACTTGGTTCTCATACATGGAGTCCATTTCGGATTTCATGGTCATCTGCCATTTCTCTGAGTGTCTTCTACTCATAGCCTCATCGTATATAACTGGATCGTCATTCTCTATGATGCGTACCTCATCATCATCATCTATGATGAATCCATACCTCCCAGGTATCTTCGGTACTCTTCCAGATTTACGATTCGGTTGTGGTACAATAGGTCTATCTACAGGTTCCTCGGATCAACTTAAAGTGCTTTGTGGTTCTTGAACTCTTTCAAGATCTATTACCCTCCCACTAGCTCCTTCGATGATAAACACCTTTATCTAAGAAGGCAGCGTGTAGGATTATAGTAATAATACCCTAAACTTTCTTTAGGATATCCCACAAATCTGCACTTGTCAGATTTTATCCCAAACTTATCTTTGAAACCTTTTCACATAAGTTGGACAACCCCTTATCTTAACATATTTAAGACTAAGAATCCTCCATATCCATAACCTTTATGGAGTTTTGGGGCCGAATTTTTGAGGTTACCTTATCTTGTAGATATGCAGCCGTTTCTAGGGCATATCCCCAGATGGATACTAGAATATCGGTAAAAATCATTATGGACTGCACCATGTCCAACAAGGTACAATTTCTCCTTTTAGATACACCAATCAATTATTGCGTATCAGGAAGTGTCCATTATGAGAAAATACCATTTTGAGATGATCTAGAAACTCATTGTACAAGTATTCTTTTCTCGATCTGATCAAAGAATCTTAATACTCTGTCAATATGTTTCACTTCTGAATTCTTTGAACATTTCAAATGATTCAGACTTGTATTTCATCAAATACACATATTCAACTCTTTGAATGACCATCTCCTTTTTCTTTTATTAGTTTGTTCAATTTGCAAAATAATTTTCATGTAAGTCAAGTATACAAAGTCTATCAAGTAATCTTCCAGTTTCAAACAAAACATTATCATTATAAATAGAACAACAATTGTTCTTAAATATAATACCAGAACCTTCCTTGTCCAACAACGGAAGTAATAATGTTTCTAAAGAGAACTGGAATATAATAACAACTTATTAACTTAATAGACTTGCCCGTAGGCAATGCTAAACTATAAGTTCCTATGGTTAATGTAGCAACCATTGCTTCATTCTCCACGTGTAAGATTACTTATTCTTTGTTTAGCTTTCTACTTCTGCTTAGTCTCTGCATTGGATTGCATACGTGAGAACTACAGCCGGTATCCAATACCCAAGTAGAACCTTGACTTATAGAAAAATTTATTTCAATCATCAACAAACCCATATTTGTAACCGAAGCTTCACTAAGCTTCTTCTGGTTACCCTCTGTAAATACTCCTTACAGTTTCCTTTCCAGTGTCCAGGCTTATTGCATTGGAAGCAAACTCCTTTTCTATTTGCATCAGTCTTGTTCTTATTGTCCTTTGTTTTTGCCTTTCCATTTACCTTTTTTGAATTGTTCTTCTTTTAAGAAGATCCTTTGGCCCTCTTCCGCTTCCTGGAAGAATCATCTACCAGTAAGACTTGGTCTTTCTTGGTTGAAAAGTGACTCTTTTGTAGTTTTCAACATGTTTAAGCAACTCAGGCAGGCTGACATATAGCTTGTTCATGTGGAAATTCACAACAATTTGTGAGAAAGAGTCCGGAAGTGATTGCAAGATCAAATCTTGGATCAACTCTCCATCCATTAAAACCCAGTTGTCCCAATAGTTCGATCAGATTGATCATTTTGAGGACATTTGTCTATACTGTAGTGCCATCGGTTATTCTAGATCGGAAGAGCTCCTTAGATATCTGATATCTAATAGTCCTACTTTCCTCACCCTTCAACTCCTTGAAGGTGCAGGAGTATAGTAGGAGCATCCATAGTTTCATGCTGACGCTGAAGCTCGTTACTCATGGATACGAGCATGATGCATTGAGCCAACTGTGCATCATCTTGCCACTTTCTAAAAGTAGCAATCTCTTCCTCTGAGGCATTGTCTGCAACCATTGCAGGGATAGGCATATTAAGGACATAAGATAGCTTTTCAGCCTTGAGAACTATTCTCAAATTCTTTAACCAGCCCTTTTAATACGGTCCGATTAATTAGCATCTAATATGCTATGCAGTGATAGTGAATTTAGACATAGTAAAATTCTATAAATGAATTTGTAATTTAACAACATTTTAGCATACATTCATTTCTTAATTAATTACCAAAATAAATTAGGTCTTTATTTTAAATTGGTATCTCACTATTTTCATCAAACTATATTACCCTCATTATATAGTTCGGCAATTCTAATTAAAGATTTGCTAGTGAGAATAAGGATCCCATTTCAAATGTATATAGCCTTGTGGTGACACAACAAGCGATATATAAATAAATAGGTAGACAACTATTGTGAATTACATCACTATGTAACTCCTTGTATTTTGCCTCTTAGATTATTTTGATCAAGTGGTGACACATCCGAATCAAAATTATCCAAGTTAAGTCCAACCTAGCACTTCCATATATTCGAAAGAAAAACATTGTTCTTGTGGTGACACAACAAAACAGCATCGTTCAGTCTATTTATAAGCATCTAATGTGATAAAGCAACATCTTAAATATTTAATACTTGCCTTGTGGTGACATAACAAACTCATATTAAATATTTAATACTCTATTGTTTTACCATGCTAGAAGGCGACGTTCGATATTCCAAATATTTTTGAACGCTTAGGACTTAATATATTACTTTGAGGGGTTTGTTATTATTTGTCTCATCTTGTTTAGCGCGCATGCACATATATATATAAAATACGCGTCATATTATTTAACATGCGAAGCATGTTGTATAATATATAATATATACATAGCAAGCATGCACATATAGAATACTATATTCTACCCGGATTGATTATGGACTTTTATTCTAGTTTGGTTCACTAGAGCCACCAAGTGAACCAAAAGGTCAAACCTAGGGTGCAAGAATTAAATTTAAATATAACTATTACATTTAAACCCGGGCTCCATTAGAAACGGGTCTTCAAGCGCTCCTTGCTCCTTTGTCTCCAATTCTTCAAGTAATTCTAACTAAACCTATTACATAAACTATTTAAAATAAATAGAAACCTTGATCAGCAGTCAAGGGGAGGTACATAGGAGGAAGATAGAATTTACATCAAGAAAATCTAGAGAAGACGAGGTACGCAAACCCCATTTATAAAAACCCATTCATTCAAGCATCCACTAAAATAAATCCAATCACACATTGGTCAGTAGTCCATAATCAATCCCTATTTATTATCATACATATCTCCATATGTATCAATAAATAACATTCATCTAATGAATAATAAAACCATTCCATATATGCATTGATATCAATTAATGGGCAATTAAAAGTTTACTAGAAATTCAATTTTGAAACAACATAAACCCCTTTATTTTAATCAAAATTTAAATCATAATAAACTTATTTATTTTATTTTATCCAATTTTGAATAAAAATAAACTCCTTTATTTTTAATCAAATTCTAAATCAAAATAAACTCTTTTGTTTCAATTAACATGAAATCCAATTTCAAGTTCAAAACAAACTCTTTTATTTTAACTTAAAATTGTTGGAAAATAAAATATGTTGAATCTTATTCCTTATCAAAATAAATTTCTTTATTTTTAAGGAAACATGGAATCCTATTCCATATGTGAATAAACTCTTTTATTCTAGGAAACATGGAATCCTATTCCATATGTGAATAAACTCCTTTATTCTGATTTTATCAATTAAATAAACCATTTATTTTAATTAAAGGAAAAATTATTTTTCAGATTCTGCTGTCCGGCGCAGCTGCGCCCAGAATGAACTGGGACACGGCGCAACTGCGCTGAACCCCAGAAAAAACTGATTCTGGGTATGGGCGCAGCTGCGCTCCAGAATGAACTAGAGCCAGCGCAGCTGCGCCGCGACGCTGATTCAGAAAAATTTATTCTGCCCAAAAATTTCGATCCAATCGCATATCAAACATACATGGAATCATCATAATCGATAATTAGCACAAGGTTAGGCTCTGATACCACTGTTAGGTTTGTACATAGCGCGAATATGCAATCAAATTACTTAAATAGTGCGGAAGCGCGATAAAACGGATTTTAAAATTTTCATACAAACCATCACCATGATCATCCATGTGCTCAATTATCAATTAAACGAAAGAGATAGAGATTAAGAAATTATACCCTCATAGAACCGTGCTTCCTCGGGTACAAGTTCACCTCCAATTCTTTCGCGTTCTCCTTGAATTTCACCGATTAAATTCCTTCCTTTGATCAACGTTAGCCACCCAAGTGTTTGGCCTCTATAGGTGATCCACCAAGGAATAATAGTTGTTCAAGAAGATGGGTGTTGGCAAAACCCTAGTTTCTATCTCTATAGAAATTGCAAGTACTCTCTCTCTCCAATTCTCATGGAAGAGTGTGTAAATTATCTAACAATCTAATTGTCTGACTGTCTAACCCCAAATCATAATAAGACTCCTCTTATTTATAGATATAGGGAACCCTCCTAAACTATTTAGGATTAGGTTTTTTTTATTTTAATTAAACTCCTTTAATTAATTGAACTCCTAATCCAATTAGTAATTCATGAGAGAGTACTTCTATTAATTAATTCCCAATCCCTATTAGGAATTAAATAATAGTAATAGTAATAATAATAATAAGACTCCTCTTATTATTTTATATTTAATATTTCCAAAATATTAAATAATAAAAATTAAGCTATTTAATTTATTTTATCTCCATAGATTAAATTAAATACACTTAACTTATTATTACGATTATGCCATTTACTTCTTAAATAAATATTTTTCTTTTGCGGTGTGACCCTTTAGGTTCTCCATATTAAACCGGTTGTGAATAAATCAATTAGAACAATTCTAATTTTATTTAAATAAATAAATTAAACTATTTTAATTCATTTAAATAAATAATATTTATTCTACAATAAGGGTAAGCCCCCTTAGCGATCAACGACTTTCCAGATAATATAGATTTTCAACATTAATCACAAAAGAACCTTTCAGTGAATAGTTACCGTACAATTCAATCCTTCTACCATACAATGTCCCAATTAAATATAAGACATGGAATTACTGTCAAGTCTTATTTTATTTAATTTATGTATTTCGATTCTGAAATGCACAACTCCAATTAATGCAAATTAGTAACGCCTTTCTAATTTTTATTCTGCTTTGGCCAAAGACTTCTGAGTCGTCATTTATCGAATCACATAGGACATTTCTCTCCTTTTACTAGAAGTGGTAGATTCTTTGTTGATCATTCACCTATCTCCATGTATAACTTATTATACCCAATCATACCCTTTGATATACCCTAAGGGTCTTAAGGGACATGTCAAAGTATAACTCATCATACACAAGATACTATGATGATCTAAAGTCCAAGGATCACTTGTACTACTATCACTAGAGGAATTCCTATTGACAGGCGAGTAAAACTCCATTAGGTATTCCTTAGCGAGCCACGTTCAGTGAACTTATTCTCTAATAAGCACCTACATACTTGTTTTAGTGTCTCCACACAAATGATTATGAGATCAATCATCCTCTTCATAAGAGCAAGCAACGTATGTACTAATCTATCCGGATTTACTGATCCCCTTTTTAGTAATCCAGCGATTAGGAACAATTTTAGTTTGTGAGCTATCTAGAATTTAGATCTCATTAGCATGATCACCATCATGATTCTAAAAGCATTGCTCAAAACTATGGGTTTATCACATTTAATATAACAGCACTATGTAGATAATGTAAAATGCCTTTTACAAACGAATAAGATTACAAAGTATATGCTACATCATATCTAATATGATTGGCTTGTGTGCATACTACTTTCACTATTACCCTCCCAATAGCTCCTTTAATGATAAACACCTTTATCCAAGAAGGCAACGTGTAGGATTATAGTAATAATACCCTAAACTTTCTTTAGGATATCCCACAACTCTGCACTTGTCAGATTTTGTCCCAAACTTATCTTTTGAAACATTTTCACATAAGTTGGACAACCCCTTATCTTAACATATTTAAGATTAGGAATCCTCCCTATCCATAACTTTTATAGAGTCTTGGGGCCGAATTTTGGGGTTACCTTATTTTGTAGATATGCAGCCGTTTCTAGGGCATAACCCCAGATGGATACTAGAATGTCGGTAAAAATCATTATGGATCGCACCATGTCCAACAAGGTACAATTTCTCCTTTTAGATACACCAATCAATTATTGTATATCAGGAGGTGTCCATTATGAGAAAATACCATTTTGAGATGATCTAGAAACTTATTGCACAAGTATTCTTCCTCGATCTGATCAAAGAATCTTAATACTTTGTCAATTTGTTTCACTTCTGAATTCTTTGAACCTTTCAAATGATTTAGACTTGTATTTCATCAAATAACCATATTCAATTCTTTAAATGATCATCTCCTTTTCTTTTACTAGTTTATTCAATTTGCAAAATTATTTTTATGTAAGTCAAGTTTACAAAGTCCATCAAGTGATCTTCCAGTTTTAAACAAAACATTATCATTATAAATAGAACAACAATTGTTCTTAAATATAATACCAGAACATTCCTTGTCCAACAACAGAAGTAATAATGTTTTTAAAGAGAACTGGAACATAATAACAATTTATTAACTTAATAGACTTGCCCGTAGGCAACGCTAAACTATAAGTTCCTACGACTAATGTAACAACCATTGCTCCATTCTCCACACGTAAGATTACTTACTCTTTGTTTAGCTTTCTACTTCTGCTTAGTCTCTGCATTGGATTGCATATGTGAGAACTATAGCCGGTATCCAATACCCAAGTAGAACCTTGACTTACAGAAAGATTTATTTCAATCATGAACAAACCTATATCTTTAATCGAAGCTTCACTAAGCTTCTTCTTGGTTAGCCTCTGCAAGACGCTCCTTACAGTTTCCTTTCTAGTGTCCAGGCTTATTGTAGTGGAAGCAAACTCCTTTGCTATCTGCATCAGTTTTTGTTCTTAGTGTCCTTAGTTATTGCCTTTCCTTATACCTTCTTTGAATTGTTCTTCTTTTAAGAAGAACCTTTGGCCCTCTTCCGCTTCCTGGAAGAATTATCTACCAGTAAGACTTGGTCTTTCTTGGTTGGAAAGTGACTCTCTACAGTTTTCAACATGTTTAAGAAACTCAGGCATGCTGACATATAGCTTATTCATATGGAAATTCACAACAAATTGTGAGAAAGAGTCCGGAAGTGATTGCAAGATCAAATCTTGGATCATCTCTCCATCCATTACAAAACCCAGTTATCCTAATTGTTCGATCAGATTGATCATTTTTGAGGATATTTGTCTATACTGTAGTGCCATCGGTTATTCTAGATTGGAAGAGCTCCTTAGATATCTAATATCTAGCAGTCCTACTTTCCTCACCATTCAACTCCTTGAAGGTGCAAGAGTACAGTAGGAGCATCCATAGTTTCATGCTGACGCTGAAGCTCGTTACTCATGGATGCGAGCATAATACATTGAGCCAACTGTGCATCATCTTGCCACTTTCTAAAAGTAGCAATCTTCTTCCTCTGAGGCATTGTCTGCAACCATTGTAGGGATAGGTATATTAAGGACATAAGACAGCTTTTCAGCCTTGAGAACTATTCTCAAATTCTTTAACCAGTCCTTTTAATTTGGTCTGGTTAATTAGCATCTAATATGCTCCGCAGTGATAGTAAATTAGACATTGTAAAATTATGTAAATGAATTTGTAATTTAACAACATTTTAGCATACATTCATTTCTTAATTAATTACCAAAATGAATTAGGTCTTTATTTTAAATTGGTATCTCTCACTTTTTCATCAAACTATATTACCCTCATTATATATAGTTTGGCAAATCTAATTAAAGATTTGCTAGTGAGAATAAGGATCCCATTTCAAATGTATATAGCCTTGTGTGACACAACAAACTATATATAAATAAATAGGTAGACAACTATTGTCAATTACATCACTATGTAACTCCTTGTATTTTGCCTCTTAGATTATTTTGATCAAGTGTGACACATCCGAATCAAAATTATCCAAGTTAAGTCCAACCTAGCACTTCCATATATTCGAAAGAAAATCATTGTCCTTGTGTGACACAACAAAACAGCATCGTTCAGTCTATTTATAAGCATCAAATATGATAAAGCAACATCTTAAATATTTAGTACTTGCCTTGTGTGACACAACAAACTCATATTGAATAATTAATACTCTATCGCTTTACCATGCTAGAAGGCGATGTTAGATATTCCAAATCTCTTTGAACGCTTAGGACTTAATATGATTTCTTTGAGGGATTTGTTATTATAAGTCTCATCTTGTTTAGCGTGCATGCATATATATATATATAAAATACACGTCATATTATTTTACATGCGAAACATGTTGGATAATATATAATATATATATATATAGTAAGCATGCACATATAGAATACTATATTCTACTCGGATTGATTATAGACTTTTATTCTAGTTTGGTTCACTAGAGCCACCAAGTGAACCATAAGGTCAAACCTAAGGTGCAAGAATTAAATTTAAATATAACTATTACATTTAAACCCGGGCTCCAATACAAACGGGTCTTCAAGCGCTCCTTGCTCATTTGTCTCTAATTCTTCAAGTAATTCTAACTAAACCTATTACATAAACTATTTACAATAAATAGAAACCTTGATTAGCAGTCAAGGGGAAGTACATATGAGGGAGATAGAATTTACATTAAGAAAAATTAGAGAAGACGAGGTACGCAGACTCCATTTATAAAAACCCATACATTCAAGCATCCTCTAAAATAATTCCACTCACACATTGGTTAAAAGTCCATAATCAATCCTTATTTATTATCATACATATCTCTATATGTATCAATAAATAACATTCATCTCATGAATAATAAAACCATTCCATATATGCATTGATATCAATTAATGGGCAAAAATTTTGCTAATATTTATTTTGAAATAAAATAAACTCTTTTATTTTAATCAAAAACTAAATTCAAATTAAACTCCTTTAATTTTAGTAAACTGAAATCCTATTCCAGATAAAATAAACATTTTTATTTTAAACTTTTATCAATTAAATAAACCATTTATGTTAATTGAGAAAAACAAAAAAAAAATTCAAACTCTGCATACCTGCGCAGCCGCGCTCCAAATTGAACCAGGAGCGGCGCGGCCGCGCTACACCCCCAGAAATGTTTTTTTGGGTTAGGGCGCGGCCGCGCTCCAGAATGAACTGGAAGCGGCGCGGCCACGCCGCGATGCAGATTCAAAAAAAATTTTCAGCCCAAAAATCCGATCGTATCGCATATCAATTCATACATGGAATCATCAAAATCAATAATTAACACAAGGATTAGGCTCTGATACCACTGTTAGGTTTGTATATAATGTAAGCATGCAATGAAATTATATAAATAGAGCGGAAGCGTGATAAAACGGATTTTAAAATTTTTCATACAAACCATCACCATGATCTTTTCTTGTGTTCAATTATCAATTAACGAAAGAGATAGAGATTAAGAAATTATACTCTCGTAGAACTGTGCTTCCTCGGGTACAAGTTCACCTCCAATTCCTTCGCGTTCTCTTTGAATTCCACCGACTAAATTCTTTTGCTTGATCAACGTTAGCCACCCAAGTGTTTGGCCTTTAGAGGTGATCCACCAAGGAAGAATAGTTATTCAAGAAGATGGGTATTGGCAAAACCCTAGTTTCTATCTCTATAGAAATTGCAAGTACTCTCCACAATCTAATGCAAGAGTGTGTAACCCTAATCTATGATAAGACTCCTCTTATTTATAGATGTAGGAATAACCCTTCCCTAAACTATTTAGGATTAGGGTTTCTATTATAATTAAACTCCTTTAATTAATTATGCTCCTAATCCAATTAGGAATCCATGTGAGAGTACTTCTATTAATTAATTCCCAATCCCTATTAGGAATTAAATAATAGTAATAGTAATAATAATAATAATAATAATAATAAGACTCCTCTTATTAATTTATATTTAATATTTCCAAAATATTAAATAATAAATATTAAGCTATTTAATTTATTCTATCTCCATAGACTAAATTAAATACACTTAACTTATTATTATAATTATGCCATTTACTTCTTAAATAAATATTTTTCTTTTGCGGTTTGACCCTTTAGGTTCTCCATATTAAACCAGTTGTGAATAAATCAATTAGAATAATTCTAATTATATTTAAATAAATAAATTAAACTATTTAATTCATTTAAATAAATAATATTTATTCTACAATAAGGGTAAGTCCCCTTAGCGATTAACGACTTTTTAGATAATATAGATTTCAACATTAATCACAAAAGAACCTTTCAGTGCATAGTTACCGTACAATTTAATCCTTCTACCATACAATGTTCCAATTAAATATAAGACATGGATTTACTTTCAAGTCTTATTTTATTTAATTATATGTATTTCGATTCTCAAATGCACAACTCTAAATAATGCAAATTAGAAACTCCTTTCTAATTTAATTCTGCCTTGGCCAAGGACTACTGAGTTGTCATTTATCGAATCATATAGGACATTCAAATCTTTTACTAGATGAGCTAGATTCTTTGTTGACCATTCACTTATCTCCATGTACAACTTATTATACCCAATCATACCCTTTGATATACTCTAAAGGTCTTAAGGGACATGTCAAAGTATAACTCATCATACACAAGATACTATGATGATTTCAAGTACAAGGATCACTTGTACTACTATCACTATAGGAATTCCTATTAATAGGCGAGTAAAACTCCATTAGGTATTCCTTAGCGAGCCACGTTCAGTGAACTTATTCTCCAATAAGCACCTACATACTTGCTTTAGTGTCTTCACACAAATGATTATGAGATCAATCATCCTCTTCCTAAGAGCAAGCAACGTATGTACTAATCTATCCGGATTCACTAATCCCCTTTTTAGTAATCCAACGATTAGGAACGATTTTAGTTTGTGAGCTATCTAGTATTTAGATCTCATTAGCATGATCACCATCATGATTCTAAAAGCATTGCTCAAAACTATGGGTTTATCAAATTTAATATAACAACATTATGTAGATAATGTAAAATGCCTTTTTTAAGAAAATCAATTCTTTTATTAATAAATGAATAAGATTACAAAGTATATGCTACATCATATCAAATATGATTGGCTTGTGTGAATACTACTTTCATTTATTTCATTGATTATTCTTATTAATTATTTATAGTTGTTTTAGTTAGTTAAAATCAGTTCAACCACCCTCAATTTATATTTAGTAGAACTTTGATTTAGAAAACAATAGAATAAAGAAAGATAAATTCACTCTTTGTGGAATTGATCCTTGCTGGTTGCTATATTGCATTTTGTTTTCATAGGGTACAAGTAAGGTTTAATTTTGGAGTGTTAACGATAACTCCCAATAATTCAAGCACAACAAATGAATACAATGTATTAGATCTACTAGATCTACACCAAATTTAGAATCTGTAGTTCGCGAACAGACTCTGCTCATTCCCAAATTCACAACTGCCTCGTCCAAAGTCCAATTTGATTGGTTTTTAACTCAACAAACTCGTTAAACACAACAATAAACATCTATAGAGCAATTTTAACACTTCAGAAACTTTAACAAAAAAATTTAAGGATTCAAATTCAGTGTTCATGCTAATATTTCACATTTTAACATACTAAACGTAATCACTCATCCCGGATTCGTTTCTTAACCAAATTAGTTCATTCCACTTGCATTCTTTTCGTTTCTTAATGTGTTAACACAAACAATCATCAATTTACAGATCACTATAAGAATTCTTACCCAATATTGTCTCTAAAACAGATCATATAATATATTTCCAACCAAAACTCAAATTCTTCTTCTTTTATACATATACAAGAATTTGGTGACTATAAATTCTATTATAGATGATATGTAACAAATTATACCCACTCACAAACACATATAAACCAATTCTCATCAAATCATTCAACAAAACTAATTTATAGAGAAGTATTTTAAGAAAATTATAAATAAAAGTTTAGAAAAAAATTTATTACCTTTTTGATTTCTTCTCTTCTTCTTCCTTGATTATCAAGCTTTTTCTCTCAATTTTTTTTCACAGAGAAATCCGACCTCTTTCACAAACCCTCTAGACTCTGGCTTTGCAACTTAACGTAAAAAGAAAAATAAACTGATGAATACTTAAGTCATCAGTTATTTGGTTTCTGCCAGTTACAAAAATACAGAAGGTCTAAGCTTTGTTTGGCTGGAACCCTATTAAGCCTCTTTTCCTTTATTTTAATACTTCTTTTATAATAAGATATATCATGTCACACCTAAATTTAATTAAACTTATTTTATTAATAAATCTAATAGCTTTACTAATAAAATTATCATTTTGTTTAGCCAACCACAACTATAACTTTATTTAATAAATCATTAATATTCTAATTTAATTATTTAATTAAATTAAAATATTACCACTTACATTAGCATAATAAAATACACATCGATTAGAAAATTATTTAACATAATTTACACACTTAAATAAATTATTCCACAATAATTTCCATCAAATATTTATTTTATTCAATAAATAAATCAACTAAAATATTTACCTTATTTGAATAAATATTTACAATTAATTACAAATTTCTCGATCGTTACAAGGTGAGCCTCTATGAGGAGATTCCCTATGCCATCATATGGTGCACACCTCACACTCCCACTAGCAAGCAAGAAAGAATGAAAAAAGGAAGATCAAACAAGCAAAGCATGAAAGAATGTAACCAAGCAACCAAGGAAGCAAAACCGAACAAAAAAGGCAACACTATGAGGTGGGGGCACACCCTAAGATCGGCCCCAAGGGGGCTCCCCCTTATGGTAGGGCTGCCTAAACACTCCTTTATCATGTCTTGCTTCCCATATTTAGCCAAATTCTAGAAAACATGTAAGGAGGAGGGATTAAAATGAGAAGAAAGTAAGGATGAGACGACCATGAGGTGGGGCACACCCTAGGGTCGGCCCCAAGGGGGCTCCCCCTCATAATGGAGGCTGCTCACACATCCTCTCATCATGCCTCGCTTCCAACATTTAGCCAAATTCAAGGAAGCGTGAAAGGAATGACCAAAATGGGGAAAAGCTAAGGAAGGAACTACCATTAGGTGGGGGCACACCTTAAGGTCGCCCCCAAAGGGTGTTCCCCTTCATGGTAGGGCTGCTCTAGTGGTCTTTCATCACATCTCATGCTCAACACTTAGTCAAAATTCAGGAAGGCTATACAAAGGAACATTAAAGTGGGAATGAACCAAAGAGATTCCACCATAAGGTGGGAAGCTACCCTAGGGTCGACCCCAAGAGTGGAGTGTAATAGGACGAATTAATCGAGTCGGGATTCTAGGGACAGAATCCTTTTAAGGGGGGAAAGATGTGATGAACGAGATTTTTGTAATTTAATCTAAATATTTATTAAATTAAATAAATATTTTTCGATGATTTAATTATTAAATTAAATAATTAATTGATGAATTTATGGTAGATTAATTTAATTATATGTGTTACATTAGTTAAATTAATGTGGAGAATTTTTATATACAAAGTATGTATTTAATTGAGCTTATTTAATTAAATGCATTATTTAAATAAGCATAATGTTATTCTAATTAATTTAATAATTAATTAGAGATTTAATGATTTGTCACAATCAATAAATGAGAATTTTAATTATGTGACTATGTGATTTAATGTAGAATTATTCTATTTCATTGAATTGATTTTAATAAGATTATTTGGTTAATTAAAAGTGTGACATTAAACTAGATAATTAAAATAAACCAAAAAAGAACTTTAAGAAACTAACCAAACAAGGCCTTAGTGGAGGTTGGAACCAGTTAACCCATTATGGGATTAACTGACACCCATGTGTGCCAGTTTTACATTATACGTATTATTATCATTATTTTCTAAGTCTAAGTCAGAGTAATACAGAGAAAAAGAGAGATATACTTGTGAGATTTTGGAATTGAAGAAGAAGTTTGGAGGATTATAGAATTTCTTATCATTTTCTAGCAATCTAAATTACTAATTGAAGGTAATTTCTTAAATTCAAGCTTTAATTATGTTTTTAAATTTCCCCATGAATGTATAATGTAAGTTCTCTACTAATTGAAATTTATGTGTAAATTGTTTGGAAGTTGTTTATAATTGTTTAAATGCATGTATAATCTACTATATGATGTTATAAATAGTTTTAATTGAATTAATTCATGAGATTATGCTTTAAATTGAAGTTCTGAAATTTACAGAGATGTAATATATGAATATGGCTTAAATATATTAAAATTTATGTTTGAATTGTATGTTAAACGGTAAATTGACAATTGACATGTTTAAGCATGTGAAAACGAAAAGAACGAAACTTAAACGGATTATTTTGGTGCTATAATGAATCTGTTATGTGTGAATTCATGAGATTTGGTGAAACTTTGAATAATAACAAAAACTTAAAAATTATGGGTCTAAATTCAGTTGTTTGAGTTGTTAAACTTGATAAAACCATGTTATGATTGTTATTATACGTTTCTGTAAAGTCCAGAACCTATGGGTAGTATTAAATTTGTTGTTTGAGAAAAACTTTGGCCAAATTTGGCATTTGTTATGCTTTTTCGCGAACTGCAGAAGTTGGATTCAGGTTCACCGCCCCGGCGGTGAAATTACACTGGAATTGTCGCCCCGACGGTGTCCCCCCCCGGCGGTATAATTGCACTAAGTTTGTCGCCTCGACGGTGTCTTCACCCCGACGGCCTAATTGTACTAACTTTACCGCCCCGGTGGTAGCCTCGCCCCGACGGTCTTTTATGAAGAAATCTGCCGCCCCAGCGGAGATGCAGAAATGTTATTTTTTCTTCTTTCTTTGTGGTCTTGTTATGTTATCGTAGGCATGTTTAAAGCTTAGACTAATGTATTAAATGAATATTACAATACTGTGATGGATGGTAAGCATATACTCATTGATTATCAGATAACAATTGAGATATTAAGATGAGATTGGATGAGAGTGAATCCTGAAGTGTTGATAATATTGTAACTAATCATTTTTATTGCTATATAAACGGAATGTGTAGGTTATTTAATGAATGTGAATTTTAATTTATAATCTACGCACGAAGCAAGTTTTCTACTCTTTATCTTTTTATTTCGTTGAAAGCAAGTTTCCTACCTTACTTTAACTTCAATTACGCAAGTATCTTATCCTTACTTATTACTTTACGCAAGTTCTTTATCCTAATTCATTCAATTTCATGAATCCAAATGAGATATTCTAGTTCCCTTTTTGTGATACTTCACTTATATAGAGTTTATTCAATTGTACATTTTGTGAGCTTCAGCCTTTGGTTCTTGAATACCGTTTTCATTTTTAATTATTGAGCCTTGATTGACTAGCGATCCCTTGTTGATTCGACTAGTCCATAGTTGATGAGCGTTCTAAATTCTAGAAACGTTATTGAAGTAAATCCAAACCAAACTTCATTTAGTGCGGACTCTGATGTCAAACTGAGATGAACAACCTTTTATAGGGGATTATTTTACGCGTTAGCGTTTACATGTTGTGTACATACATGGTACAAAGGGTTGATCCCCCTAAGTACGAGAAGTAAGGTCCATATAGTCTTACGAATGTTAAAGGTTTAAAGTAAAAATACTTGATAACCTAGAACATAGTTCGTGGTCTTGTGACCCTCAGATGTTCTTCTGATTCTTGTTTTATAATCTTGATTCAAAAGCCGAGCTTTCAATTATCCAGTATCCATTGATTATTCGCATGTTATTATTATTTTTATTATGACACTTGTTGGGCAATTGTTGCTCACCCTTGCATAATAACATTGCAGCTAAAGTTGAAAGAGTCGATGAGCCATCCACTAGTAAGGGCAAAGGCAAAGCAAACAAGTGATGAAGACTTGTTTAATTTATTGAAAGATGTTATGTAATAGACTTATGTTATTTATGTTTCCGCATTGATGTTTTGTTTAAGGTTAGATGACCTGGGATTGATGTTATTAAGATGTTGTAATCCTTTAATAGGAGATTTCTATTTCAATTAAGAATTTTCATTTAGATTTGAATGGGTAGTTAGATGTGATGTGATTTATTTGGATAGTGAACACCAAATCCTGTGGGAATGAAGTACCCGAATTTGGGGGTTTCACATGAAGGTTGTCTCCAAGGGGGCACCCCTCATAATGGGTTGCCCAAGTACCCTTTCATCACGTTTCACTCTCAACACTTAGCCAAATTAAAGGAAGCTATGAAAAAGAAGACCAATGCATGGGGAAGTAAAGGAAATCCTTCATGAAAGCAAGGGAAAGGCCACCATGAGGTGGGGAGACACCCTAGGGTCAGCCTCAAGGGTGGAGGTCGGCCCCCAAAGGGGCTCCCCCTCATGGAGGCTCCTTCACTCACCAATAGTTTCAACACGTAGCCAAAATTTCCAAAATGTTTTCGACTAAGGAGATTTCAAGGAAATAGTAAGGCAAGGCTCTACATGAAGGCAAAGAAGACGAAAAGAAAGAAGATTCACCTACTAAAAGTAGATCCGAAGTGAGCAAGTAGGCCCGAAGTGAGCAAGTAGGCTCCGAAAGGAGTAAGTTGAGCAACAACTTAAGTTTTCAAGCAATCAATTGGCATCAGGAGCACAAGGTGTATGCTAAGTGTAGACACCCAAGATTATGCACTTGTTCTCTAACCTTGGCAGGAGGGTAAAAGTGTCATTTTACTCTAATGCCAAGATGGCCGAGCGAAGATCATAAGTTGGAAAGAAGTATATAAAGTTATCACCATAATTCCTGAGTAGCAGACTATTCAAGGAAAGATGGTTGACTAGCCGATATATTTAGGAAGATACTTTTATACTTTTTTGCTCTACTTTCTCAGACCCAAAATTTGTCAAACTTAATGTTATCGCATAGTAGAAGCCGAGAACACGTATATGAAGCTCCCACAAAGGCCTCCAAATAACCGACTACGCAAAGTAAGAGAAATGAATATCTGACATCTGCCAAGGGATGATTTTTTCCCTTTCTCTCTATCTTCCCAAACTCGTAATTGAGCAAATCATATCTCATTGCGAAGCTCTCAGAAAAAGTTTTCCATATTGGTATGCCACGTCTCCTAACTCTTCCTGAATTGAAAGTTATGGACGTTTCAGCGCACAACACGAAAAACTAACTTCGCGGCACAAAAATCGAGCAAATGGGGCCCTCCCTAGGCCTGTACCTAAGAACGTCTGTAGGTAAGCTCCCTATATATAGGTGAATTTTTAGCATTTGAAAAGAGAGAGAACATTTGTAGAGAGAGAAATAATGTAGTATAGTGAGAGAAATAAGAAAAAACCTCTCTAATACCCATCTAGATCTAGTTGTTGCCATCAAATCCCTCATCAATTTAGAGTTACGCTTTCTAGATCCAAGCTTAAGGAGGAGGATTTCACCATTCTCAAGGTGAAAGAATCAATATTTATGTATATTTGACGTAGATCTAATAGATCTAGCATAGATCCGTTTTTGTGGTGAAAGATCTAATCTCTATGTAGATTCAATGTAAATCTAATGTAGATCTAGTATATATCTCGTTTATTTTGGCAAAAAATTCGATTTTTATGTAGATTCGATATAGATCTATTAGATCTAGTATAGATCTTGTTTATTTTATACATTGTTGTGCTTGGGATTGATTTATATTGCGATTTACTTCTCATTTGAGGCTTTCCTAGCACCCTAAATCATATATAGGGATGTATGGATCCTAGTTGTGGATTTTGGATGGTTAGAGAGGATTTCTCATAAATGAAATCTCCACTTAACTAGCCAATGATATCCGTTCAACGATTTATTGTTTTTATTATAGATTTGACTCCATTTTTATCGATTGTTTTATTGGGAGTTGTTTCGTTTGTTTTATTGTTTACCCCATAAAATCCTAGATTCATATCTAGTGGTAAGGGGGTCCCACCTTTTGGCCAATAAGGGATTCTAACAAATTGAATCTTCCGATAGCCAATTGAGATATATATCCGGTTAAATCCCGATTGTGTCATTGTCTAGATCTAGAGGATCTTAGTTCTTGTGACAACCCGGATTTTCAGTAATTATTAAATAAGAATTTAATAAATAAAATTCTTATTATGAGAGGTGTCAAATTCGAATATATATATATATATATATATATATATATATATATGTGTGTGTGTGTGTGTGTGTGTGTGTGTGTGTGTATGTGTGCTATATTTTGAAATATGTGATTTGGTATGAGGAAATTAGCTGAATATTATTAGTTAATTCAATTAAGTTGAAAATTATATTATGAAATAATATAAGTTGAATATTAAGCCTTGAGCGTTAATAGAGATTATGAATTAAGTTTCATAAAAGAGGAGATGAATTCGCTTTATTAAAATAGTGAATTAATGTAAATATATTTGTTTTAATAAAATGAGAAAGTAATGTGTTACATATAAATGTAATATATTCGGGTAATACGATGGTGAATTTCGTAAATAGTTAAAATATTTATTGAATAAAATAAATATTTTAGTTGAGATATTTATTAAATAAAATAAATATTTGATGAAAAATATTGTGGAATAATTTATTTAAGTATGATGATATTAAGTAAATTGATGATAAACAATTTTATAATCAATGCGTATTTTTATTACGCTAATGGAATGGTAATGTTCTAATTTAATTAAATAATTAAATCAGAGGGTGAGTAATTGGCTAAATGAAAATATAATTAGAGTTACTAAATAAGTTTAATTTAAGTGCAATATATGTACCATATAATATAGGAATATTAAAATAAATTAAAAAATGGTGTTTTAGAGGGTTAGCCAAACATGGCCTTGTGACCCTTGGTATTTGCAACTACTGAAGACTTTTTTTGTGTAACTGAGCAATCAAAAGTAAAAGCCATGTTAAAATAACTCCTCCTCAGTAAAAAAAACTCATGCTTTAGTTCAGAGAGAAAGTGAGAGAGAAAGTGGGTTCTTTATGAATTTGAGGAGGAATTCTGATAATCAAAGAAGGAAGATGAAGGACAATCAAGCAATCGTTATCATCATCTAGATAATCTAAGCAAGAATCAAAGGTAATAATCTAGCCTTGAGTTCTTAATTTTCTATTCCTTGAGTTTTCTTTAAAAATGAATTTTTGGCAGATGATTTGATGGGCATATGGATATATATATGTTTATGGATATGTATAATCTGGTAAACATCATCTATAAAGATTTTGATGTAATCAAATTCATGAAAACATGTGTTAGAAGAGGAAAATTGGGTTTTGTGGGAATATGTATGTTTTGGCCTATTTTGAGTTTAAAATTGGTTAGGAATCCTTGCAGTAATCTGTAAATGGATGGCTGATGGTTGTGGTGTTTTAAGAAACGAAAACATGGCAACTGAATTGAATCAAAACGATTTAAAAACGAATTCGTGGTATGTGATTTCGCTAAATACGTTAAAAATGAAAGGTAGAGCATGAACTGTGGTTTTTAAGGCTCTAAATTGGATTATTTGATGTTTCTAAGATATTAAAATAGTTTGTAAAATATTTAGTTTGGTGTTTATGAACTTTAGAACATCTAAGAATAGCTACACCATTTGCAAAACATGCCCAGTTTGAGCTGCTGCATGCTTGAACTGGGGTAATGTAAGTTGATCCTATTCTAATGCTCGAAGTAAGTCTTTGAACATGAATCAAAGCATAATGGAAGTTTGTAATCATAGAGATGATATTATAAGTTGTGAACTTGGAATTTAAGAAGATTGTCGTTCAATGTTATAAGAAATGAAAACTTAACATATTCCAATGATTATAACAAAGTGTAAATCATGTAAAGGATGTAATAACAGATCGTAATCATAGCATTGATATAAAAAGTTATGAATGAAGGAAATTCTTTAACTCAATGTTTGTGGGAATTGAGGATATAGTTTAAATACTAAGACTTGTATTACTTAGTCGATTATTAAGTGACAATTATAGGGAATGTGAAGGAACCTAAGACGAATGAATATTTAATTTACGTTAACTATGACGATTTAACCAAACGTTAAGTGTCGACTAAAAAAGAAGTATAAAGAAATATGAGACGAAAGTTAACTTAAGTAATGTTAACAAACATTATACATCTAATGTGATGTAAAGACAAGGTTTAAAACTTAACCAAATGTGAAGTGTTAATTAAAGTGGAACGTAATGAGAAGGAAAAGAAAATTTAACGTAAATAAATCGAAAGGTTAATAAGGATCCCTAACGAGACTTAATCCCTAAGTTAAGCATTGTATAGAGAATAAAATGAAGGATTGTGAAATGTAGAGTAGAGTTACTTAAACAATTACTAAGCGTTGTTATATGGCTAACAGTTGATGTGCATGATCATATGTTATGTAGGAAGTCTACAAGGACAAAAAGATGTAATTGGTAATCTACAAGTTAGGCATGTCTTTCAGTTCCTATTTGCTATATGAATTTGATGTTTGATTTATTGAAACATATACTACAAGAGCATGTTGAATTGCTTATGTTGTAACATGAATTGCAAAAGTCAATATATGATTATGTTGATTGAGTAAGGAACTCAATCTTATTGTATGTTATGTGAGATGCAGCATGTTTAACACGTTAGAGTACTTATAATTGTACAAGTTGAGAATAATATTATGTGCTATGTGATGCATAAAAACTGTTTGATTTGCTAAGCTGTCGAGCTCAATCTTGCAAAAATAACCTTTTTGCAGGTTAAAGATACAATGTGACATCTTACTTTATTAGTTGATCCATGCTAAAAGTTCTTGATACAAGTAGTTGGCAGTTTTCGATGATTGTTTAATGTTATAATATAAATCCTGAATATTTATTGAGATGTGTAATCTTACTTTGTAAGGCTGTTAAAGAAAATCATAGAATGGACATGATTCTGAGTTATGTATGTATAAAGGTTGTGATTTAGTGAATAAAAGAAAGATGTTAGAAAAGAAGTTTAAGTTTTCCTGCATTATTTATTAGTTATAACATCGTATAATGATGTAAAGATAGAATAAGATTGTATTGTTAACGAGCAAAGTCGGGAATGAAATTGTCCAGATTTGGGGGTCGTTACAGTTGGTATCAGAGCTGATAGTTTATATAAACTTTAGGTAAGAGTACCTTAGGCTATAACCTTAGTGAAGAAATATGAAGATGATAAAGAATGAACTCAGATAGAGTTGGAACAATAAATTTAGAAAAATTCATAAGGAAGAAATTAAGATATATATATATACGAGATGATTCGAAGAAGAATCTTAAAAAGTTATAAAAGATGAGAATCGGGAGTTACCTAACTCCAGTAATAAAGATGGTGTTAATAAATAGATGATGTTTATAAGATGAAAATGATAGAAATGATAAGATAAACTCAAATAAAGTTTAGTTGATGATAACTTTAGAGAATTCATATGAAATAAGTTAAGATAATATTAGTAGGTCCAAAGAAGAATCTGAGAAGCCAAAGGACCAGGGAACACCTGAGTTGAACAATCATAAAACAGTATGATTAGAGAGAAAAGAAAGAGGATCGTAAAAAGTAAAACGATCATAAAATAAGAAAGAATTATAAGAAGAGTTAATGGTAGAATAAGATCACGATGTGATTTGTGTAAATTATATGACGGATGATCCGTAATGATTAAATAGTTATAGCTTGATGCTATAAAGAGATTGTACTACGAAATAGTACGAGGTAAACTTACGAGGAGTTATAAATGATGAAATACGAAAATTTTGTATTGAGTAAAGAACAAGTTAAGAGCAAGATAGAATTAGGTGGGCTTTCAACTAAGGACTTGTGTGATGGCTGAGTTGTACAAACCTTTGTATGGGTGAGGGTTTTGTGCTTACACTTAGTTTATCACATTGATAATCGTAGGAATATTATTGTTGCGCTATCGATATACATATGGTGAGAAGGTGATTCTTTTCTCATATTTATATTTGATAGTTAAATGATATTAAGATTAGGTGCGAGTTCTTAAAACTCATGCTTATGGTAAGTTTGTGACTCATAATCGTATGTATATTTTTGAACCCCTAAGCGTATGGATAGTCCCTGATTGGTTCTTCGACTACGTATTGCTAAGACAAGTTCCTAAACTCATATTACTGTGGCAAGTTCCTGAACTCATAATGTGTGGTAAGTTCGATGAACTATATTAAGGTATAGGAGAGTTGTAGAATAGAGAAGTTTTGGTATAGTGAGCATTGATGGTGCTGAAGATTGATAATGATATGAAATGAAGAAAAGATTAAAGTTGATGGAGGAAACTGGATATTCCAAATCTTCTAGCTATGCTAGATTTCAAAATTTATTGATATCGTGCTGATATTCGCATTGTTGTGTTTTTTTAAAAAAAAAAAAATATATATATATATATATATATATATATATATATATATATTGGATCAGATTGTTGAACCAATAAGTTTTTAAAAGTCCTATTATTCATGTGTCTGTGCTAATTGTTTTGGCTAGCAAAAATAATTTGAAATTATCAAAATGTATTTTATATATCATTTGTATCATTAAACATAGTGTAGAAATGATAAACGATGGAGTCATCAATACAATTGAACCTGGTATTGGATGTGATCAGAGGATCATCAGCCCACTATGGTATGATGTAGTATGACAAAGTCATAAAATGACAGAATCTTCAACGTACTATTAAGATGGTACGATATAATGACGTCATAAAAGAATTTTTGATTTTCTTTTAAACTATGAAAAGATATGCTAATTGAGTTGGCTAAAAATATTTCGATTGATGTCCGAATTTTTGCTAAAAGTCTATGCTAGTTGATTTGGCTAGACGATCGTTCAAAGATGTTTATGAAATTCCAGCGTTCTTTAAGAATTTATGCCAAACCAGATTGTTCTGGTGCGGAATTTGTATTAAGTCTGAGATGAACCAACCCTATAATGGGGGAAATGTTATCGGAAACTAAAATTTCGAGCTACGTAATAGCGATAATATGTATGTGCATAATACATAGTACGAAGGGTTGATCACCTGGAGTACGAGAAAGGATGGTCCATAGTCTTTTGACTATTAATAGTTAAAGTTGAAATATTTGTTAACCTAGGATAAGGTTCAAGTCTTTACCACTACTCACCATAATATTAAAAGTCCTTAAGTTATTCATATCTCTTCCCAATTATTGATCAATTATGAAAGTTTCTTATTATTTTGAAAGGTGAATGTGGTAAGGAGGATATTCCTTAGAAAGAAATTGTAATATGCGACAAGTAGTAATGAGTAAATTGAGCACGTAAGAAATGAGATTCTGAAAAGAGAAGGGGGGTGAAGTTATCAAGGAAAAGGTATGACTAATATAATGATCTTGGAAAGATGCTTACAGAAGAAATTTGATCATGAAACCTAATAAACGAATAAAGATTAATATAAAGTTTATTTTGATATATCGAATGAACGAAGATTAGTAAGTTAAAATTCGAGGACGAAATTTTTAGAAGAAGGGGTGAATGTAATATCCCGATTGTTTATGAATTGAGCCTATAGTGATGATCCTTAGAAAGAGGTAATGAATGGGTTAAAGAATATGTAATACTCGGAATAATATCGAGTTCAAATAAAGATTATGAAGTAGAACTTACAAGAATTTATTGAGAAAATGAGTGGTGTAGAAATTATAAAACCTATATTAAGGTAATGTGTTAAAGTTATTCAACGATAAAATTTTGAAGGAGATTTAATAAAAACCGAGTAAGGAAGGTTTAAGTGATTTCGAGGACGGAATCCTTATAAGAGGGGAAGGATATGACAACCTGAATTTTCAGTAATTATTAAATAAGAATTTAATAAATAAAATTTTTATTATGAGAGGTGTCAGATTTCGAATATATATATATATATATATATATATATATATATATATATATATATATATATATATATATATCTGTGTGTGTGTGTGCGTGTGTGTGTGTGTGTTATATTTTGAAATAAGTGATTTGGTGTGAGGAAATTAGCTGAATATTATTAGTTAATTCAATTAAGTTGAAAATTATATTATGAAATAATATAATTTGAATATTAAGGCTTGAACGACAATAAAGATTATAAATTAAGTTTCATAAAAGAGGAGATTAATTCGCTTAATTAAAATAGTGAATTAATATAAATATATTTATTTTAATAAAATGAGAAAGCAATGTGTTACATATAAATGTAATATATTAAAGTAATACAATGGTGAATTTCGTACATAGTTAAAATATTTATTGAATAAAATAAATATTTTAGTTGAGATATTTATTAAATAAAATAAATATTTGATGAAAAATATTGTGGAATAATTTATTTAAGTATGATGATATTAAGTAAATTGATGATAAATTATTTTATAATCAGTGCATATTTTTATTACGCTAATGGAATGGTAATGTTCTAATTTATTTAAATAATTAAATTAGAGGGTGAGTAATTGGCTAAATGAAAATATAATTAGAGTTACTAAATAAGTTTAATTTAAGCGTGACATATATACCATATGTTGGTTCCCGGGGACACAATGTGGATCTAAAAGGGAGGGTTGAATAGATCCTCTAAAATTTTTTCATTTATTAATGAAAGTATAACAGTTATTAACTAGAGAATCAATTTATGCACAGCGGAATAATCATTAATACCCCTTCATAGATACAAGCATAATCTCAGTTCAATGTACAAATCTATGGTATGGTTGATAACAGATATAGCAGTTCATTGAGCATAAAGTAAATGACAGAAAGTAAATAACACAGGAGATTTTAAGTGGTTTGGAGACTGAATAACTCCTACTCCACTCTTCTGTAAGGTTTGTATATAACGCGAACATGCAATCAAATTACATAAACAGTGCGGAAGCGCGATAAAATCAGATTTTAAAATTTTATACAAACCATCACTAAGATCAATCTATGTGCTCAATTAACGATATAAACGAAAGAGAAAGAGAATAAGAATTATACCCTCGTAGAACAAAGCTTCCTCGGGTACAAGTTCAACTCCTAGTCCTTCGTGTTCTCCTCGAATGCTACGGTGTGATTCCTTCCTTTGATCAACGTTAGCCACCCAAGTGTTTGGCCTCTAGAGGTGATCCACCAAGGAAGAACAAGTATTCAAGAAGTTGGGTATTTGGCAAAACCCTAGTTTCTATCTCTATAGAAATTGCTCTCCACAATCTAATGCAAGAGTGTGTAACCCTAATCTATGATAAGACCCCTCTTATTTATAGATGTAGGAATAACCATTCCCTAAACAATTTAGGATTAGGGTTTGTATTATAATTAAACTCCTTTAATTAATAATGCTCCTAATCTAATTAGGAATTCATGGGAGAGTACTTCTATTAATTAATTCCCAATCCCTATTAGGAATTAAATAATAGTAATAGTAATAATAATAATAAGACTCCTCTTATTAATTTATATTTAATATTTCCAAAATATTAAATAATAAATATTAAGCTATTTAATTTATTCTATCTCCATAGATTAAATTAAATACACTTAACTTATTATTACCATTATGCCATTTACTTCTTAAATAAATATTTTCCTTTTGCGGTGTGACCCTTTAGGTTCTCCATATTAAACCGGTTGTGAATAAATCAATTAGAACAATTCTAATCTTATTTAAATAAATAAATTAAACTATTTAATTCATTTAAATAAATAACATTTATTCTACAATAAGGGTAAGCCCCCTTAGCGATCAACGACTTTCCAGATAATATATATTTCAACATTAATCACAAAAGAACCTTTGAGTAGATAGTTACCATACAATTCAATCCTTCTACCATACAATGTCCCAATTAAATATAAGACATGGATTTACTGTCAAGTCTTATTTTATTTAATTATATGTATTTCGATTCCCAAATGCATAACTCTAAATAATGCAAATTAGAAACTCCTTTCTAATCTCATTCTGCCTTGGCCAAGGACTACTGAGTTATCATTTATCGAATCACATAGGACATTCACATCTTTTACTAGACGAGGTAGATTCTTTGTTGATCATTCACCTATCTCCATGTACAACTAATTATACCCAATCATACCCTTTGATATACCCACAAGGTCTTAAGGGACATGTCAAAGTATAACTCATCATACACAAGATACTATGATGATCTCAAGTCCAAGGATCACTTGTACTACTATCACTAGAGGAATTCCTATTGACAGGCGAGTAAAACTCCATTAGGTATTCCTTAGCGAGTCACGTTCAGTGAACTTATTCTCTAATAAGCACCTACATACTTGCTTTAGTGTCTCCACACAAATGATTATGAGATCAATCATCCTCTTCATAAGAGCAAGCAACGTATGTACTAATCTATCCAGATTCACTAATCCCCAATTTAGTAATCCAACGATTAGGAACAATTTTAGTTTGTGAGCTATCTAGAATTTAGATCTCATTAGCATGATCACCATCATGATTCTAAAAGCATTGCTCAAAACTATGGGTTTATCACATTTAATATAACAACACTATGTAGATAATATAAAATGCCTTTTAAGAAAATCAATTCCTTTATTAATAAATGAATAAGATTACAAAGTATATGCTACATCATATCAAATATGATTGGCTTGTGTGTATAATACTTTCATCTTCTACTTCAACAAGTAGGAATCCACTAAATGTTTTAGTCACAAAGACAAGGACTCTACGCCCTCCTCAAGTCCAGCACACAAGAGTTGTTTTTAGCCACAAAGATAAGGATCCTATGACCCTCCTCAAGCCCCGCAGACACGGATCCTCTGACCCCTCTTGAGTCCCGCAGACTTGAGTTATTTTTAGTCCCTCGGACAAGGATCCTATTACCCTCTTCAAGTCCAACAGACTTGGAAACCCAGTTCACAAAGAACTCTTCAAGGCCAGTAGCCTTGGAACCTGTAGATTAAGCCCAGCAGACTTAGAATCTCTTATACCCTTCGGTACTCAGCAAGTCCAGCAGACTTGACTTTGTTTAGTCACTTAAGACAAGGACGCCCTGCCCTCTTTGGTGTGTTGATTGTTTGTTGGGTTGTACTGTCAAGATGAACTTTAATCTCCTTCATCTTTAGGTACTTGGTAGTTGTTAGTGATCTCCTTCTGGATACTGCTGATGATGGTTGTTGAAGCCCTTCCTTCTTCTGGTACATAGCAGATGCAGATGATCACTTCCATTTGAACACTTGTTGACTTGTCCAAGTCATTTCTTTATCTATTCAGCACATAGTGTTCTTGCTCTCTTGCTTACTGTCTATCAACAACACACTCACATTCGAGTGTTGTTTTCTCTTTTGTAGTTCTCCATTTTCTTCCCATTGAAAGCTTGTCGTTGATATCTTCTCATTACACTTCTTTCCGTTGAAGACTAACTTTCTGCAGACTTGTTTATTGTATCACTGAGTATTTTACTTCCCTAAGTCTGCTAGTGATGGCTGAGTCAGCATCCATTAGCTGGTACCAAGATAGTGGAGTCACATGCGCTGCTTGTTGACTACTACAGATATGGCTGTTTGAGCTCCACTAAAATTGGTTACTTATAATACTCCTTTATCTACTTAGTCGCTGATCTTAGAATAGCAACCCTGAGTGCTCTAATATTTTTTAATCCAGCTGGCACTCTCTACCATCGTCTGGGATGCAACCTGCTACTTCTGATCGTAGAGTTAACTTGTTTGCTTCAGACTGAAGACTGTTACCTTTGGTCGTAGAGTTAACTGTTAACTTCAGTTGTGGCCTTGTGCTGCCTTGCAGTTCGTAGAGTGGTTAACTGTACTTGCATTGTGCTTTGATGTGCTACTCACTATACTGCAGTCTGTGCTTCCTTATGCTCTGTGATCTCCATTTAGCATTTCCTTCCAGAGCATAGCATTATGATTTTCGTTGAGCCATTGCTGCAGTGTGCTTATTATAGAGGACTACTTTATTATAGAGGACTACTCTATGTTCTATAGGTGTTGGCTCTGCTGCTGTGTTATAGAGGACTGCTCTATGATCTTCTGTTTGTTGTGGCACCTTTCATGTAGAGGACTGCTCTACTTAATCTTCAGACATTCTTCCTTATGTCATAGAGTTCTGCTCTATGATCTTTTTGCTTTGTTTTGCTAAGACTGCTAGAGTGCTTCTGTTGTCTTAGACTCAACTCTACGATCACTTGATCTTACTGAACTTTCCTACTCTACGACCTTTATCTTTGATGCAGGTCTAGAGTCTTGATGGATTGTAGAGTGATTACTTGAGCTTGTCCTGTGATCTTTGTTATGACTTGATGCTTTGGTTGTGCTCAGAGATCTTTACATGTCTGATGGTTTATGCTTAGCTTGCTTGGTAGTCTTGAAGATTGCCACTTTAACTTTGGGTACTTCAGCAGTGACCTTTTTACGTTGTTGCTTGATTGCAGACTTTTTATGGGAGTCGTAGAGTTGCTGTCTTGGACTGACTCTACGAACCCATGTTAGCACAACGATCTTCTCTTCATAGTGCTCACTCTACGAACCTGAGTAAGCTCCTTATTCTGCCGAGCCACACTCTACGATTGCAAGTTCTGTATTGACATGCGCAGCTCTACGATGCCCAGTGAGTGCTGCCGAGTGAGCTCTACGATCTGCCGAGCCTGTTACTGTGCTTGCTTGGCAGACTCTATGATATTTGAATTTTAGCACTGCAATGCCGAGGCAACTCTACATCCTGCCGAGAGTGCTTTACTTTCTGCCGAGAGAAATCTACGTCCTGCCGAGAGTGCTCTACGTTTGGTCGGGGCAACTCTACATCCTGTCGAAAGCGTTTTCCATTCTGCCGAGAGAACTCTACGTCCGACCGGGGCAACTCTACGTCCTGCCGAGTTTTACTCTGCATTTTCTTGGCAGACCCTATGATGGTATACTTGGCTCTGCAATGTTGACTGGCTGCTCTACGATCTTTCACTTTAGTCAGTACAATGCTCTGCGTTCAGTCTGACCCTTGTTTGTAGATATATCATTACAGTACATAAGATCAACCTAATAAGTTTGATCTTTTTCTATTCTAAGTCCTTGTACATCAAATTTATTTAAGGACTTTACAAAGACTAATCTTACAAACATGCTTTGATCAGATAGATATTCATTCAGCTTAGATCATCCTAACATATTTGATCTTCTAAGTCCTTGTACATCATATTCATTTAAGGACTTTACAATGCTTTAATAGTAAGAATGTTCTTATCATTTTGTCATCAATTAAATCACATATAATGAACAAAGGTAATCACGTGTAGATCTTATAACATTCTCCCCCTATCATAATGAGCTTAACAATCGCATGCTGATTCACAACAATCTCCCCCTATGTGATGATGACAAAAACACTAATAGCATAACATTCAATTTAAGCAATACGTGCAAGTGTATGAATGCTGATGTGACTTAAGATACAGTAAGTCACTGTATTGCTAGATCAAGAGATATGAAATGATGTGTATTCAAGATAGTCATTTATATCATACCAATAAATTTAAACTTATGTAGTTCACAAGCTATATCAATTTAACAAGGAGATCATAGATACTAGCATAAGACAGTTAATTCCCCTTTGCTTGTTAGAGATGTACCTCATCTTCCTTGTTGGTGCCTTGTGACTGCTTTCTCCTGCTGCTGTCTTCTTATTTGTCTACGTCTTCTGCATCTTCTGTATCTTCTGCATCCTCCTCTGGCTTTTGCTCCCCCTTACTTCTTGCAACTGTTTCTTCATCTTCTTCTTCTTCTGGCTCCCCCTCAGTTGTTGGTGCCCCATCTTTGTTCTTCAGCTCCTTGCTTTTTATGCCAGCTCTTAACTTCTTTTTTATCTTCTTATGCTTCATCTTTTTCTCCCCCTTTCTGTCATCAATCATTTGGGAGAGATGCTGAACATGCGTAATGAGTTGTCTAACTAAGTATGAGGTATTACCAACTTCCATTTTCACCTCCTGCTGGCCAAGTTCCACTTGCTGAGTTAGGGACTGGCTAAGGTTATCCACTTTCACTTACAGAGTTTGAATGGAGCGTTTGTTCTGTTGTTAGAGTTTCAAAACTTTAGCTCTTTGCTGCTCAATTGATCTGAGATATATCTGATCTCATTGATGAAGCTTTGCACACATAGCTATGAATGAGACTTGCAGCTTCTTGTAGAAATCATTGTCTTCTCTTCCAGCCATCTTCTTTGCTGCTTCTGTGACTGAGGAAATGTTTCCAAGCAATTCTTCGAAGTTTTTCAACAACTCTTGGTCAAGCAAAATATCTTCAAAAATTGGTGTAGTTGACTTGGATTTCTCACTCTTGTAGATGTTCTCAAGAGCAGTGACAATATCAAATGGATCTTTGTTGGATGAGAAAGGGATATCAGAAGGTATGTCAGTGGGGATATCAGGGAGTTTGACAATGGGCTTAGTCTGGGAAGCTGTAGTCGTAGAGTTGACTCTTATTGACTCTACGAACTGGTTTGCTGTTTTGCCTTTATCCTTGTTTTCCAACATGTAGTATGGAATGTATATACCTTCAGCATGGCGATAGACTTTGAAGTGTTGAGTGTCCTTGATCAACATCTTTGGATAAGATTGGACTCTTGGGAAGTTCTGAGAGATCAGCTTCAGATTTGGAAATCTTGAGTAACACCAGCTGATAAAGCTTGTATCTCCAAATTCAATGGCCTTCAACCAGGGCATCCATGGGTAAAACCATGTTAGTTGTTCACTGTCAGGATCATATAGAACTGTAGTGCGATCAAGCACAATGTCTTAAAAATTGTTAAGAAGATCCTCTATGGTCATTGATACCACTTTCATTTGACCGTTGCCATAATCTATCCATCTTGTTGGCAACACAGCTCCTGGTCTATCACAAGCTTCCAGCACAATCCTCCTTCGCATTCTTGTAGTTGCTGGCTTGAAGTGGCTTTCTGATGCACTATTCTCAGAGTCAGAATCCTTTTGCACATCATCATCATTCATTGCTTCTTTCCCTTTATCAAATTCTGTGACCTTCATTTTCTATGAACTTGCTTCCTCTTCTTTATCAGTGTTAGCTTTCTTGGTACTCTTTTCCTCTTCTTCCATAGTTGCTCCTTTTGATTCTTCAACTGACTCACCAGTTGACTGATCTTCATAGCTTTCTTCCATGTCCTCATCATCTTCTGTTGATTTATTGAGACTCCTTTTAATAGACATAGCTACATCCTTACTTCCTGATTTAGACTTGCTTATGGTCACTTTCTTTTCAGCAGATTTATCACTAGATGCCACATTTTTACTTATCTCTGCAGCCTCAGCTTTGTCACTCTTATCAACATCTTCAAGATCAACTGTCACTGGTGTAATTTCTTCTTTACTCTTATGGCCTGGATATTTCATCATCTGCCTCAGTCTTGCACTTTGTCTCCTTGAAGGTTTGACCATTGATGCTTCGGATGCTTCTTTCCCTTCCTTAGATTCTTCTTGGGAGGAAGAGGAACTTCTCTCTGGGGCTGCCTCAAATTTCATCTTCTTCTTGAGTGATTTTGAGGGAATGGGCTCAGCTGATGAAGAGTTTTCAGATTGAGATGCTTCTTCCTTTAGTGTATTAGCTTTTCTCTTCCCTTTGCCAGCCTTTGAAGTCCCTTTGTTGCTGCTACCAGATGTTCTCAACTTCTTATTTTCCATGGGGTTCTTCTTCCAATTGTCAAACATTTTGGGCGACATGTCTTTGTGGATATTTAGGGTTTCTCCTTCATCATCCCCAATTTGCCTTTCAGCCTTTTCTTCAGTATGATGCTCAAGAACCTTCCATAGTAAATCTTTAGGACTAGTTTATCTGATGTCTTTAATTTTTTGGCTTCTTTGACTAACCACTCAAACAACATAGCTCCAAAGTTTATCTTCCTCTTCATGACAATGGCAGTCATGATCTTTAGTTGCAGATCATTCATAGTGTCATGGGCAGTATCTTTGTATAGAATACACTTGCCCACAATCTCAGCCAGGAATTCGAACATTTCAGGAAATTCCTTTTTCTTCATTCCTTTCACATGGGGATTCTTCACATAGCCCATCAATTTCTTGCCTTCATCAGAGTCGATTCCTTCTAAGGATGACAGATCTTGGTCGGTAAATCCCAGACATTGATTGATTTCTGCAGCATTCATTTTCAGTTTGATTCCACGAACTTTAGTAGTCAGAACATCACCATCAATTACCGCATTCTTATAGAATTCCTTGATAAGATCAGCGAGGATCTTTGTGTTTATCCTAAGCATTCTGAGAATCCTACTTGCTTCACACTTTCTAGGATCTCCTTGAATTTCTCATCTGATTCTCTAAATTTGTCGAAACCAAGTTGAATACCTGATACGACTTGACAGTTTTCCATAACGAGGGTTCTTGGAGAGAAGGATACTTGACTGAGGATGGAGATTTGAAGTGATTAGGGCTCTAGAGCTTCTGGAGGTTGCTGGTTTTGGTTTGTTAAAGATTTGATAATTCTAGGGTTTTGAGAGATCAACACAACTTTATGAGAGGAACGATATTGATAACATATAGGAAAGAGCAGCCGTCAGTATTTGAAATCTAACTTATATCAGTTCCCTCTTTTTGTCAAGTACACGTGTGAGAAACCCATTTGCTGAACGTGGCCAACTGTGTTGAAACTTCCATAAATGCTATATATCAGTTACTGAGAACGTGGCCCATGTCCTTTTGACTTTTGACTTAGTCCGTTCGTATAGTGACTTGATGTCATTGCCCTTTACTCTACGATCATATCTTCCTTGAGAATAGAGCTTGGTCACACTACTGCTGCTCAGATGCTGACTTGCACTTATCTTAGTGAGTGCAGACTTTGATGAAAGAGACTTCATTTAGGCTTGTAGTGGCTTCCTTCTAGAATAAGTAATCTTTGAAGGAACCTTGTTTTCTCTTGACATCTGAAGTGATTATCTTCATACTTTGCATCTGATCATGTAGTAGAGCTATCCCACTTGCTTGGTGAAGACTTGTCTTTAGGATCGGCTCCTTTTTCTTTTAGAGAATCCCATGATCAACTCTCTTTTAAGGGATCAGCTTTTCTCCTTTGTTTCACTTATATCTCAAGCTCTAAAGAAATGATGCATTCTCATTTTAGTCTTTCAACAGGACTAAGGTAGCTCAGAAAGGGCAGGCCTCTAGGTTTAGCAACTTAGGGCTTGGTTTATCTCTGAGGCGCTTATCTAAAGAAAGACTATTTGGATAAGGTGTTTAGAATGTCATCACTGTACTCCTTGGATTTGATTAGATATAAGGTATGAGAGTAATGTTTATTAGGTTGTGGTTGTAGAGTCAACGTACTCTACGATCATGGTATCAATCATAATGAATGACTCTACGACTTTGAATAGTATGGCTGGTCTGGTTTGACAGTCGTAGAGTTTAGGAATTTTATGATGAGGATTCATTAGGTTCATCAGGCACAAAGTTTTGGGACTGAGCCTGGGATAAGGTTATATATGATGAAGTGTCACCTTAAGGATTTATATGTGCTTCATTTAGCTTGAGTCATGAAACAGTGGAGATCAAATAGGCGAGAAATTTGATTTGTTCCTTAACATGCTGGAGAGCTTTTGACCCTGCATGCTCACATGCCATCTGTTAGGCTCAAATGCTTTCTTCTGCACCAAAGGTTGTAGCTTTCTAGCTCTTTCTCACATTCTCCTTCTTTGTAGCTTCACATTCTTCATCTCTTCAATTTCCTTGACTGAGCATTGTTGATCTTCTCAGATTGTTGCTCTCCCATAATTGATACTTCCATCTTAGATGACTGCTCATCATTCATCATCTGATCGTAAAGTATTTTCTTTAGCACTTGTTACTCTACGATCCTTTCCTATGTACTACTACCGTAGAGCTGATGAAGTCTTGCACCCTTAGTTACTCTACGATCCTTCCATTTACACAGAAGTTTGTTGATGAGAATCATCCTTTTCTAACTTCTTCCTTGAATGTGCTTGAGTGAGGATAGAGCAATCATGATACCTGCAGATTAAATAAATTTCTAACTTGGTACCCAATATTCTTTGGGTCCTACGAGGTTGGATATTTTGAAAGCTCAAGTCTTTTCCAGACTGTGGTTTCACAATTTATGCAGCTTAAATGAGATGACAATAAGACATGCTACATGATAATGTGTGTGAGAGAGAAAACATGATAAAGCGGATGTGGGTCCTCAATCCTTCTCCTTAGATGAGTCATTGTTTGCATCTTGTTCTAAGTGTTTATCACAATAACATAACTGAACTGAACTGAACTGAATAACAGAGCTGAACTGAACTGAATAACATAATAGGCTGAATCGAATGGCTGGGGTTATTTCATACCGAGCTCAGAAATATAGCTGGCCACATAGACAAGTCAAATAATGCCACATAGACAAATCACACATTAGACTGCAGATCCAAATGCATGCAAAATCCGAAAGTGTGTTTGGCACAACATCAGCAATCCGCAGAACAGAACAAAAAACTAGGGTCGACCCATACGCCTCTCACAACAAATCACCAAATGGCCAACTCCCATCGGAGCACAAAACGGAGACACCGTGAACTGATCACACTGCCACAGAAAGTGTCATGTCTCTCGTGCCAAGACGACATGCATGTGGTACCCCCACAGGTGGTTATAGCTCAAGTATACCCTACGGTATATTCTAACAAAAATATGATGTCACAACACATGCGACATAATACCAACAAAAGGGTTCTATATGTACATGTTGAACCAGATCAAATTATAATCATAATGTCTCAAAAGAAGGTAACAACCTGTACCGCTCTACAGATATCAAAAGAAATAGTAGACATGATAATCCAACTCAAAGAGTACAAATACGAGTCATATGTATCAACTCAAAAATGAAAGAATTATATGAATTTCACAAGTAACAATTATGTGAAATAATAACGAAATTCAAAACGCGGAACAAAACGAATTAATTAAATTTCAAAAGACTATCGATGAAGGAGTACGGAATCCGTACCTGGAGTACGTAATGTAAAACCCACACTTACAGATGCAATTGGTTAGACTCGCTCAATATAATCTATTCACCAAAATAATACATTTTCTTATAATTGAGATACTTAATATCTAGCCAAAATAATACCAAAATAGTAACTAACAAACTAACTACAATATACTAATTAAAGTTATAAAATAATACAGAAAATTAAATTGAATAAATACAAAAGGAAAAAAAAATGTACCCGAAATTATGAGGTTCGCAGTCTGCCTACGCCCTCGATACTGAAAATTTTTAACTAAGGAGTTCCTTACTAAAAAGGACTTCACACAAAAAGTTTTCTCAAAATAGGAAAAACCTGAATGTTAATAGTTTTTAAAAAAAATAGTTATATATATTTATAGGGAAGGAAAGGGGAAGATCTTTAGTATGCGGGCGATGTGGGACAGAAACCTTAGTATTACATTACTTCTCCCTTAAAAAGGATTCCGTCCCCGGAATCAAAAGAAAAGGAACGTGCCTAATTATCAAAAAGATGCGGATACTACGCCCGGATAAACTCCTCCATCTCCCAAGTTGCCTCTCGTTCCGAATGATTTATTGATGAAATAAAATAACAGATGAAAACGAAATTGATTAACGACAAATTCAAATACAAATTGATGTGACAACTGAACAAAGTTGGTTTAGTAGAGTGGTGGTCAGTTCTGTGAGTTGTACCTAGATGGTTCGTAGAGTTGATCAGTCTCTACAACCCTCCAGTGCACAACTGCAGACATGACTACACTTTACGACTTATGAAAGACTTAGATTATGAATGCACTACTCATCAAATAAGATGTAAGGACTAAGGTAGGATACAAATAGCTCATTAAGCACAGTCACCTATCAAACAATAGAGTTTAAATAGCTTGAGGTGATATTACAAATTACAATCCCAGAACACTTGGTTTTCCACATCTAAAAATAAACTTTCAATAGCAAGGTAAATAATTATGAGTCTTTATCAGTACACATAGCAACAATTGCAAAACAGTTTAAGCACATTAGCAACAAGATAGAAAAGACTCTATTTGTAAAGACTTCAGATATTCATCTCAAGAGTTTTATTTTCAGCCTCAAATATGAATAGACGACAAAGTGATTGATAAACCATTATTCTCACTTTCTTTCCTTTTCCTTTTGGGGTAGAAAATGATTTCTTGATATGCTTACTGAAGTATGAAAACACGCAGCTATGCAATACATATTAACAGTTACAGACATTTGCATTTTAGAGAGACAGAGATAGATACCTCACTGATGTTAATTTCTTGACAGTCAGTGGTGCTGTAAGCAATGATGCATTTCCCTGTTAGTTGAAATTCCTCAGGCCATTGCTGGTTTCATCATTTGTTCCTTCATTGTGCTGCATTGACTGATATATTGAGCACGTCTTTGAATTCTGCACCTGGTTAGTTATGACATCCCATAATCATTGATACGCTTGAATGAACCTTTGAGTTCAAATTTTGTAAAGTCGAAATATGTCATAAATGTTGAGAAGCTCATGGAGTCGTTGTTGCAAATGCATTGATGATGGCGCAACATCTTTTAGATAACTCCTTGATCATCCTTCATAGAACTTCACAACATCTTAGGTGGAGATGTAGATTCCCTTTTTAATGGAGAATATCTCCGTTCTTGCTACATCTGACTATTTTCTCCTTATGAGATGATCGATATGCTCAATGACATCAGCATGCCTGGTGATGATGATTTTTCCATTTAAGTCCATGGAATGGCCTGGAGAGCTTAGGACAGTTTTTCCTGCATATACAATTTTCAACGTATTAGCTCATTGTCTTTTCAACCAATACCTAGATTTAGAACTGATCAAACTTTGTGTCATGGATCTATTCAAAGCGTTAGCTTTAACATATTCATAAGAACCCGCTCTGATACCAATTGTTGGTTCCCGGGGACACAATGTGGATCTAGAAGGGGGGTTGAATAGATCCTCTAAAACCTTTTCATTTATTAATGAAAGTATAATAGTTATTAAATAGAGAATTAATTTATGCATAGCGGAATAATCATTAATACCCCTTCATAGATATAAGCATAATCTCAGTTTAATGTACAAATCTATGGTATGGTTGATAACAGATATAACAATTCATTGAGCATAAAGTAAATGACAGAAAGTAAATAACACAGGAGATTTTAAGTGGTTCGGAGACTGAATAACTCCTACTCCACTCTTCTACTTCAACAAGTAGGAATCCACTAAATGTTTTAGTCACAAAGATAAGGACTCTACGCCCTCCTCAAGTCTAGCAGATAAGAGTTGTTTTTAGCCACAAAGGCAAGGATCCTATGACCCTCCTCAAGCCCCGCAAACACGGATCCTCTGACCCCTCTTGAGTCCCGCAGACTTGAGTTGTTTTTAGTCCCTCGGACAAGAATCCTATGACCCTCTTCAAGTCTAGCAGACATGGAAACCCAGTTCACAAAGAACTCTTCAAGGCCAGCAGCCTTGGAACCTGTAGATTAAGCCCAGCAGACTTAGAATCTCTTGTACCCTTCGGTACTCAGCAAGTCCAGCAGACTTAACTTTATTTAGTCACCTAAGATAAAGACGCCCTGCCCTCTTTGGTGTGTTGATTGTTTGTTGGGTTGTGCTGCCAAGATGAACTTTAATCTCCTTCATCTTTAGGTACTTGGCAGCTGTTTGTGATCTTCTTCTGGATACTGCTGATGATGGTCGTTGAAGCCCTTCCTTCTTCTGGTACATAGCAGATGCAGATGATCACTTCCATTTGAACACTTGTTGACTTGTGCAAGTCACTTTTTTATCTATTCAGCACATAGTGTTCCTTGCTTGATCATAGAGTTGTCCATTCTGGATTTAATTACTCTAGATCTTGGCTTCTTGGTCATTCGACTCTTAGCTCATATGCCAACCCTTTGACATACCTCTCATGTTGCAGTGAAGCTTCTAGCTATTTGTACAATCAGTGTTCTTGCTCTCTTTCTTACTGTCTATCAATAACACACTCACATTCGAGTGTTGTTTTCTCTTTTGTAGTTCTTCATTTTCTTCCCTTTGAAAGCTTGCCGTTGATATCTTCCCGTTGCACTTCTTTCTGTTGGAGACTAACTTTCTGCAGACTTGTTTATTGTATCACTAAGTATTTTACTTCCCTAAGTCTGCTAGTGATGGCTGAGTCAGCATCCATTAGCTGATACCAAGATAGTGGAGTCACATGCGCTGCTTGTTGACTGCTACAGATATGGCTGTTTGAGCTCCACTAAAATTGGTTACTTATAATACTTCTTTATCTACTCAGCCGCTCATCTTGGAATAGCAACCCTGAGTGCTCTAATATTTTTTAATCCAGCTGGCACTCTCTACGATCGTCTGGGATGCAACCTGTTGCTTCTGATCGTAGAGTTAACTTGTTTGCTTCAGTCTGAAGACTGTTACCTTTGGTCGTAAAGTTAATTGTTAACTTCAGTTGTGGCCTTATGCTACCTTGCAGTTCGTAGAGTGGTTAATTGTACTTGCATTATGCTTTGATGTGCTACTCACTATACTACAGTCTGTGCTTCCTTATGCTCTGTGATCTCCATTTAGCATTTCGTTCCAGAGCATAGCATTATGATCTTCGTTGAGTCATTGCTGCAGTGTGCTTATTATAGAGGACTGCTCTATGTTTTATAGGTGTTTACTCTGCTGCTGTGTCATAGAGGACTGCTCAAGGATCTTCTATTGGCTGTGGCACCTTTCATGTAGAGGAGTGCTTTACTTAATCTTCAGACATTTTTCCTTATGTCATAGAGTGCTGCTCTATGATCTTTTTACTTTATTTTACTGAGACTGCTAAAGTGCTTCTGTTATCTTAGACTCAACTCTACGATCACTTGATCTTGCTGAACTTTCCTACTCTACGACCTTTGTCTTTGATGCAGGTCTAGAGTCTTGATGGATTGTAGAGTGATTACTTAAGCTTGTCTTGTGATCTCTGTTATGACTTGATGCTTTGGTTGTTCTAAGAGATCTTTACATGTCTGATGGCTCATACTTAGCTTGCTTGGTAGTCTTGAAGATTGCCACTTTAACTTTGGGTACTTCAGCAGCGACCGTTCTACATTGTTGCTTGATTGCAGACTTTTCATGGGAGTCGTAGAGTTATCGTCTTGGACTGACTCTACGAACCCATGTTAGCACAACGATCTTCTCTTCATAGTGCTCACTCTACGAACCTAAGTAAGCTCCTTGTTCTGCCGAGCCACACTCTACGATTGCAAGTTCTGTGTTGACATGCGCAGCTCTACGATGCCCAGTGAGTGCTGGCGAGTGAGCTCTACGATCTGCCGAGCCTGTTACTATGCTTGCCTGGCAGACTCTACGATCTTGGAATTTTAGCACTACAATGTCGAGGCAACTCTACATCCTGTCGAGAGTGCTTTACTTTCTGCCGAGAGAAATCTACGTCCTGCCAAGAGTGCACGTTTGGCCGGGATAACTCTACGTCCTAGCGAGAGCGTTTTCCATTCTGCCGAGAGAACTCTACGTTCGGCCGGGGAAACTTTACGTCCTGCCGAGTTTTACTCTGCATTTTCCTGGCAGACCCTGTGATGGCATACTTGGCTCTGCGATGTTGACTGACTATTCTACAATCTTTCACTTTAGTCAGTGCAATGCTCTGTATTCAGTCTGACCCTTGTTTTTACATATATCATTACAGTACATAAGATCAACCTAACAAGTTTGATCTTTTTCTATTCTAAGTCCTTGTACATCAAATTCATTTAAGGACTTTACAAAGACTAATCTTACAAACATGCTTTGATCAGATAGATATTCATTCAGCTTAGATCAACCTAACATATTTGATCTTCTAAGTCCTTATACATTATATTCATTTAAGGACTTTACAAGGCTTTAATAGTAAGAATGTTCTTATCATTTTGTCATCAATCAAATCATATATAATGAACAAAGGTAATCACATGCAGATCTTATAACATTCTCCCCTATCATAATGAGCTTAACAATCGCATGCTGATTCCCAACACCATATAATATAGGAATATTAAAATAACTTTAAAAGGGTGTTTTAGAGGGTTAGCCAAACATGGCCTTGTGACCCTTGGTATTTGCAACTGCTGAAGACTTTTCCTTTGTGTAATAGAGTAATCAAAAGTAAAAGGCACGTTAAAATAATTCCTCCTCAGTAAAAAAAACTCATGCTCTAGTTTAGAGAGAAAATGAGAGTGAAAGTGGGTTCTCTGTGAATTTGAGGAGGAATTCTGATAATCAAAGAAAGAAGATGAAGGACAATCAAGCAATCGTTATTATTATCTAGATAATCTAAGCAAGAATCAAAGGTAATAATCTAGCCATGAGTTCTTAATTTTCTATTCCTTGAGTTTTCTTTAAAATGGATTTTTAGTATATAATTTGATAGGAATATGGATATATATATGTTTATGAATATGTATAATCTGTTATACATCATCTATAAAGGTGTTGGTGTAATTAAATTCATGAAAACATGTGTTAGAAGAGGAAAATTGGGTTTTGTGGGAATATGTATGTTTTGGCCTATTTTGAGTTTAAAATTGGTTAGGAATCCTTATAGTAATCTATAAACGGATGGCTGATGGCTGTGGTGTTTTAAGAAGCGAAAACATGGCAACTAAATTGAATCAAAACGATTTAAAAATGAATTTGTGGTATGTGATTTCGCTAAATACGTTAAAAATGAAAGGTGGAGTATGAATTGTGGTTTTTAAGGCTCTAAATTGGATTATTTGATGTTTCTAAGATATTAAAATAGTTTGTAAAATATTTAGTTTGGTGTTTATGAACTTTAGAAAATCAGAGAATAGCTAATTTGATGATTAGAATTGAGTTTGGTATGAAAAGTTGTCTGAAGTTCACGACTGCAGAATCAAGTTCTGGTGTCGAGCGCAGCTACGCTGGACAATAGGCTATTTTGGGCGCTGCTGCGCTGCAGCACAGCTGCGCGTGTCCCTAGTATAAAATTGGTGCAGCTACGCCACTTGCAGAACAGGCCCAGTTTGAGCTGTTACATGCTTGAATTGGGATAATGTAATTTGATCCTATTCTAATGCTTGAAGTAAGTCTTTAAATATGAATCAAAGCATAATGGAAGTTTATAATCATAGAGATGATATTGTAAGTTGTGAACTTGGAATTTAAGAAGGTTGTCGTTCAATATTATAAGAAATGAAAACTTAACATATTCCAATGATTATAACGAAGTGTAAATCATGTAAAGGATGTAATAACAGATCGTAATCATAACATTGATATAAAAAGTTATGAATGAAGGAAATTCTTTAGCTCAGTGTTTGTGGGAATTGAGGAGATTGTTTAAATACTAAGACTTAGTATTACTTAACCGATTGTTAAGTGACAATTATAAGGAATGTGAAGGAACCTAAGATGAATGAATATTTAATTTACGTTAACTATGACGATTTAACCAAACGTTAAGTGTTGAGTAAAAGAGAAGTATAAAGAAATATGAGACAAAAGTTAACTTAAGTAATGTTAACAAACATTATACATCTAATGTGATGTAAAGACAAGGTTTAAGACTTAACCAAATGTCAAGTGTTAATTAAAGTGGAACGTAATGAGAAGGAAAAGAAAATTTAACGTAAATAAATCGAAAGGTTAATGAGGAGCCTACGGGACTTAATCCCTAAGTTAAGCATTGTATAGAGAATAAAATGAAGGATTAAGAAATATAGAATAGAGTTACTTAAATAATTACCAAGCGTTGTTATATGGCTAACAGTTGATGTGCATGATCATATGTTTTGTAGGAAGTCTACAAGGACAAAAAGATTTAATTGGTAATCTACAAGCCAGACATGTCTTTCAGTTCCTATTTGCTATATGAATTTGATGTTTGATTTATTGAAACATATACTGTAAGAGCATGTTGAATTGTCTATGTTGTAACATGAATTGCGAAAGTCAATATATGACAATGTTAATTGAGTAAGGAACTCAATCTTATTGTATGTTATGTGAGATGCATCATGTTTAACATGTTAGAGTATTTATGATTGTACAAGTTGAGAATAATATTAGTGAAAGTAGTATGCACACAAGCCAATCATATTTGATATGATGTAACATATACTTTGTAATCTTATTCATTTATTAATAAAAGAATTGATTTTCTTAAAAGGCATTTTATATTATCTACATAGTGTTGTTATATTAAATGTGATTAACCCATAGTTTTGAGCAATGCTTTTAGAATCATGATGGTGATCATGCTAATGAGATCTAAATTCTAGATAGCTCACAAATTAAAATCGTTCCTAATCGTTGGATTACTAAAAAGAGGATTAGTGAATCCGGATAGATTAGTACATACGTTGCTTGCTCTTAGGAAGAGGACGATTGATCTCATAATCATTTGTGTGGAGACACTAAAGCAAGTATGTAAGTGCTTATTGGAGAATAAGTTCACTGAACGTTACTCGCTAAGGAATACCTAATGGAGTTTTACTCGCCTGTCAATAGGAATTCCTCTAGTGATAGTAGCACAAGTGATCCTTGGACTTGAGATCATCATAGTATCTTGTGTATGATGAGTTATACTTTGACATGTCCCTTAAGACCTTTAGGGTATATCAAAGGGTATGATTGGGTATAATAAGTTGTACATGGAGATAGGTGAATGATCAACAAAGAATCTACCTCATCTAGTAAAAGATGTGAATGTCCTATGTGATTCGATAAATGACAACTCAGTAGTCCTTGGCCAAGGCAGAATGAAATTAGAAAGGAGTTTCTAATTTGCATTATTTAGAGTTGTGCATTTGGGAATCGAAATACATATAATTAAATAAAATAAGACTTGACAGTAAATCAATGTCTTATATTTAATTAGGACATTGTATGGTAGAAGGATTGAATTGTACGGTAACTATTCACTGAAAGGTTCTTTTGTGATTAATGTTGAAATCTATATTATCTGGAAAGTCGTTGATCGCTAAGGGGGCTTACCCTTATTGTAGAATAAATATTATTTATTTAAATGAATTAAATAGTTTAATATATTTATTTAAATAAGATTAGAATTGTTCTAATTGATTTATTCACAACCGGTTTAATATGGAGAACCTAAAGGGTCACGCCGCAAAAGGAAAATATTTATTTGAGAAGTAAATGACATAATTGTAATAATAAGTTAAGTGTATTTAATTTGGTCTATTGAGATAGAATAAATTAAATAGCTTAATATTTATTATTTAATATTTTGAAAATATTAAATATAAATTAATAAGAGGAGTCTTATTATTATTATTACTATTACTATTAATATTATTTAATTCCTAATAGGGATTGAGAATTAATTAATAGAAGTACTCTCACATGGATTCCTAATTGGATTAGGAGCATAATTAATTAAAGGAGTTTAATTATAATAGAAACCCTAATCCTAAATAGTTTAGGGAAGGGTTATTCCTACATCTATAAATAAGAGGAGTCTTATCATAGAGTAGGGTTACACACTCTTGCATTAGATTGTAGAGAGTACTTGCAATTTCTATAGAGATAGAAACTAGGGTTTTGCCAACACCCAACTTCTTGAATACCTATTCTTCCTTGGTGGATCACCTCTAGAGGCCAAACACTTGGGTGGCTAACATTGATCAAAGGAAGGAATCTCATCGGTGGAATTCGAGGAGAACACGAAGGACTAGGAGTTGAACTTGTACCCAAGGAAGCTTTGATCTACGAGGGTATAATTCTTATTCTCTTTCTCTTTCGTTTAAATTGATAATTGAACACAAGGATAGATCAAGGTGATGGCTTGTATTAAAATTTTAAAATCCGTTTTATCGCGCTTCCGCTTTATTTATGTAATTTGATTGCATGCTTGCGTATATACAAACCTAACAATTAGGTGTTATGTGATACATGAAAACTGTTTGATTTGCTGAGCTGTCGAGCTCAATCTTGCAAAAAGAACCTTTTTGCAGGTTAAAGATACAATGTGACATTATTTGCCATCTGGATGATAAGAATTAGAAGACGTGCAAGAAAACAAACTTGCTTAATCTAAAAGTTGGTTGATCCATGATAAAAGTTCCTGATACAAGTAGTTGCCAGTTTTCGATGATTGTTTAATGTTAGAATGTAAATCCTGAATATTTGTTGAGATGTGTAATCTTACTTTGTAAGCTATTAAAGAAAATCATAGAATCGACATGATTCTGAGTTATGTATGTATAAAGGTTGTGATTCAGGAAATAAAATAAAGATGTTAGAAAAGAAGTTTAAGTTTTTTCGCATTATTTATTAGTTATAACATCGAATAATGATGTAAAGATAGAATAAGATTGTATTGTTAACGAGCAAAGTCGGGAATGAAATTGTCCAAATTTTAGGGTCGTTACAGTTCTACGGATTCCTTTCCTAGATTCTAAGTCGTTTTGCGAGATCTTTTCAATACGTGATAGTCCCTCGCGATGTTGGCTTTGGTTGTTCGATCTATGGATTAGGGTTTACATGAGCCCTTTCCTAGATTTTGTTTCCCTTTTCTTCGATTTCGATGTATTATTTCTAGTGATTCCGAGTCATGTGAGCCTAGGAATGGAGACTGGGTCTCTACATCGGACCTTAATGTAATTCCCATGATGGACAAAGTTTGCGATTGTAATATTGGCGAGTCAACCATTGTACATGTAAATTTGGGCCTTAAAACAATATCGGGGGTTCCATTCCCCGAAAATTAGATTTAAGGCCCCATAATAGTGAAGTTTATTGTTACAGGTGTTCGAGACTATTGAGATGGCTTACATGCCTACGAGCAGTCTCGACCCCATTTCGATGATTGATTTTACTGTTTATCACAAACCATTATCTTGTAGTAAAAGATTAAAAAAACCCTTAAAACAAAACATATTGCATTAGCATGCATCCGTATTTTCCAATTCTCAATACTAAACTATGTCCTGTTGTATATATAGATTGGTCCTCAGACCCAACTTCGAGCCTAAAAAGTCCGAACACCACCTAGAAAAATGTCTGAAAATCCTACACATGATCCGGTTCCCGTCTCTCGGGAAGAATTCGAAAGCTTCAAAAAATAAATCGCCAAAATGGCCATTCTGTTAAAGGAGCAATGTAAGATGATCCAGGATCCCAAATCAGTTGTTCAGCCTAAGTTATCCACACAGTGGGGAAGTCAAATCCCTTACAAGGCCAGTGACACACAAATTCCTATCCCTATATAACAGTTTGGTAGTAAGAACACCAAAGATGTTATAGGCAGGGACTAGTCGAAGGAAGTAATTAGCGTCCCAGATGATAAGGAAAATGGGGAACTCAAAAAGAAAATGAGACAAATGGAAGACGCTATAAGGTCCATGAGAGGAGTAGGGACTTATGGTAGTGTTAGTTACTCTGACTTTTGCATATTTCCAAGAGCTAGATACCCAAACAAATTCCAAGTACCGAAATTCGAGAAGTACAATAGGTTGGGAGACCTTTACACACACTTGAAAGTATACATAGGGGAATTGGGAGCTTATACTGAGGGCGAAAGCCTAAGAATGCAACTTTTCCAAAAGAGTTTGACCGGGGAGGCCAGAACCTAGTATGCTACGCTAGACACTACCAAGATCCATAGTTGGGAAGAGTTAGCCCATGCTTTTCTGAACCAGTACAGTTGCTAATCCCAGTGGCTCCTGATCGATACCAAATGACCAAATTCAAGAAGCAACCCAATGAGTCCTTCCGTGATTACGCCTAGAGATGAAGGCGGATAGCTGCTCAAGTAAACCCACCCATGAACGAGGAAATGGTGATGACCTTCATAGATACTCAAGAAGCACCATATTATGAAAGGGTCTTAGCCGGCATAGGCAAACCATTTTTCGAGATGATAAAGCACAGTGAAATGGCAGAGATGGGTCTAAAGGCTGGAAAGATCAAAGATTTCACCACCTTGGAGGCTGCAGCCAAACACCTCCAAGTCAAAAATTATGTTAGTGCTAACGGAAGAAGTCAAAAGAAGAATGAAGAAGATGTGTCCCTCATTTTATAAGGGCAATCTAAGAGACCCAACAATAGTCCCCCTATTTGGATTAAGGGAGGCAATCTGCTATAACAACAATAGGCTACATTCAACCAAAGCCAGGACAGACAAAGAAAATTTGAAAGAATGGAAAATTGGGAATTCACTCCTCCAAGCGATTCCCTCAAGAACATATTGGCATTATTAATCGACCAGAAACAAATTACTGAATTGGCTCCACCTTTGGATCCAAAAAGGAAAAGATACAATCCAAGCAAGAGATATGCTTACCATTCAGGGTCTCCGGGACACGATACATAAGACTGCTGGTCCTTAAAGCACAAAATCCAAAATCTAATCGAAAGTGGCGATATAATGGTCAAACGACCTGACTAGCCAAATGTCAATACTAACCCTCTGCCACAACATAATATGGAGGGGGTAAACATGATCGGGTCAGGAAGCATCAGAATGGATCTAAATTGCAAGTACATGCGGACGATTGAAGAATACCCCTAAAGGAGCAGAATAAATATCCTAAGGTGGGAATATCCGGAGGAGAGTAAGTGTAAGGTTTGTATATAACGCGAACATGCAATCAAATTACATAAACAGTGCGGAAGCGCGATAAAATCAGATTTTAAAATTTTATACAAACCATCACCAAGATCAATCTATGTGCTCAATTAACGATATAAACGAAAGAGAAAGAGAATAAGAATTATACCCTCGTAGAACAAAACTTCCTCGGGTACAAGTTCAACTCCTAGTCCTTCGTGTTCTCCTCGAATGCTACGGTGTGATTCCTTCCTTTAATCAACGTTAGCCACCCAAGTGTTTGGCCTCTAGAGGTGATCCACCAAGGAAGAACAAGTATTCAAGAAGTTGGGTATTTGGCAAAACCCTAGTTTCTATCTCTATAGAAATTGCTCTCCACAATCTAATGCAAGAGTGTGTAACCCTAATCTATGATAAGACCCCTCTTATTTATAGATGTATGAATAACCCTTCCCTAAACAATTTAGGATTAGGGTTTGTATTATAATTAAACTCCTTTAATTAATAATGCTCCTAATCTAATTAGGAATTTATGGGAGAGTACTTCTATTAATTAATTCCCAATCCCTATTAGGAATTAAATAATAGTAATAGTAATAATAATAATAAGACTCCTCTTATTAATTTATATTTAATATTTCCAAAATATTAAATAATAAATATTAAGCTATTTAATTTATTCTATCTCCATAGATTAAATTAAATACACTTAACTTATTATTACCATTATGCCATTTACTTCTTAAATAAATATTTTCCTTTTGCGGTGTGACCCTTTAGGTTCTCCATATTAAACCGGTTGTGAATAAATCAATTAGAACAATTCTAATCTTATTTAAATAAATAAATTAAACTATTTAATTCATTTAAATAAATAACATTTATTCTACAATAAGGGTAAGCCCCCTTAGCGATCAACGACTTTCCAAATAATATAGATTTCAACATTAATCACAAAAGAACCTTTGAGTAGATAGTTACCGTACAATTCAATCCTTCTACCATACAATGTCCCAATTAAATATAAGACATGGATTTACTGTCAAGTCTTATTTTATTTAATTATATGTATTTCGATTCCCAAATGCATAACTCTAAATAATGCAAATTAGAAACTCCTTTCTAATCTCATTCTGCCTTGGCCAAGGACTACTGAGTTATCATTTATCGAATCCCATAGGCCATTCACATCTTTTACTAGACGAGGTAGATTCTTTGTTGATCATTCACCTATCTCCATGTACAACTAATTATACCCAATCATACCCTTTGATATACCCACAAGGTCTTAAGGGACATGTCAAAGTATAACTCATCATACACAAGATACTATGATGATCTCAAGTCCAAGGATCACTTGTACTACTATCACTAGAGGAATTCCTATTGACAGGCGAGTAAAACTCCATTAGGTATTCTTTAGCGAGTCACGTTCAGTGAACTTATTCTCCAATAAGCACCTACATACTTACTTTAGTATCTCCACACAAATGATAATGAGATCAATCATCCTCTTCATAAGAGCAAGCAACGTATGTACTAATCTATCCGGATTCACTAATCCCCAATTTAGTAATCCAACGATTAGGAACAATTTTAGTTTGTGAGCTATCTAGAATTTAGATCTCATTAGCATGATCACCATCATGATTCTAAAAGCATTGCTCAAAACTATGGGTTTATCACATTTAATATAACAGCACTATGTAGATAATATAAAATGCCTTTTAAGAAAATCAATTCCTTTATTAATAAATGAATAAGATTACAAAGTATATGCTACATCATATCAAATATGATTGGCTTGTGTGCATCCTACTTTCAATCTCCCACTTGCACTAAAGCCAATCGCCATGGTATCTAATACCCATCTTCTCTAAGTGACGATCAAACTGCTGTTGAGTTAAAGCTTTAGTAAATGGATCTGCAATGTTGTCTTGAGAGTCTACACGCTCCAGAGTGACATCTCCTCTATCAATGATCTCTCTAATCAAATAAAACCGCCGCAACACGTGTTTGGATTTCTGATGAGACCTGGGTTCCTTAGCCTGCGCAACAGCTCCATTGCTGTCACGGAATAAAGGTACGACTCCTCTAATGCTAGGAACCACTCCAAGTTCAGTTATGAACTTCTTCATCCAAACAGCTTCCTTTGCAGCTTCACTTGCAGCTATGTACTCTGCCTCTGTCACCGAATCAGCAACTGTTTGCTGCTTGGAACTCTTCCAACTCACTGCGCCACCGTTTAAGGTAAACACGTACCCTGAAACGGATTTACTGTCATCTTGGTCCGTTTGAAAACTTGAGTCTGTATAGCCCTCTAGTTTGAATTCAGACCCACCGTAGACAAGAAATACATCCTTAGTTTTTCTCAAGTACTTTAGGATGTTTTTTACTGCCTTCCAGTGCTCTTCTCCTGGATTCGACTGATATCTGCTTGTTACACTAAGTGCATGAGCGACATCTGGTCTAGTACATATAATACCGTACATGATAGATCCTATTGCTGAAGCATAAGGAATCTTACTCATCCGGTCTCTCTCCTCAGGTGTCTTTGGGCCTGTTTCTTGGAGAGATGTATTCCATGGCTCATCGGCATGAGACCTCTCTTGGAATCTTCCATGCTAAACTTCTTTAGCATCGAGTCAATGTACTTTCCTTGGGTCAAGCCCAGCATCCTTTTAGATCTATCTCTATAGATCTTTATCCCCAAAATATAGGATGCCTCACCCAAGTCCTTCATGGAGAAGTGTTTAGATAACCAAATTTTGATCGACTGTAGCATAGGAACATCATTCCCTATCAATAATATGTCATCAACATATAATACAAGGAATGAAACAATGCTCCCACTAACCTTCTTGTACACACATGGTTCATCCTCATTTTTGATAAAATCAAACCTTTTGATTATCTCATCAAAACGGATGTTCCACCTTCGAGAAGCTTGCTTCAATCCATAAATGGATCGTTGTAGCTTACAGACTTGGTTTGTTCCAACCGTTGAAACAAAACCCTCTGGCTGTATTATATATACATTCTCCTTAAGCTCTCCATTGAGGAAGGCCGTTTTCACATCCATTTGCCAGATCTCGTAGTCATAATAAGCTGCAATTGCAAGCAAAATCCGAATGGACTTGAGCATAGCTACTGGTGAGAAGGTTTCATCATAGTCAACTCCTTGTCTTTGTTTGAAACCTTTTGCAACCAGTCGGGCCTTATAGGTCTCTACCTTGCCATCTGCTCCAGTCTTTCTCTTAAAGACCCATTTACACCCAATAGGCTTAATGCCCTCAGGTGATGAAACCAAAGTCCATACTTGGTTTTCATACATGGAGTCCATCTCGGATTTCATGGCTTCTAGCCATTTCTCTGAGTTTTCACTACTCATAGCCTCTTCGTAAGTCAATGGATCATCATCATCTATGATGCGTACCTCATCATCATCCTCTATGATGAATCCATACCTCTCAGGTATCTTCGGTACTCTTCCAGATTTACGAATAAGTAGTGGTACAGTAGGTTCTTCTACTTGGTCAGGTACCTTGATCCGTAGTATTTTGTGGTTCTTGAACTTCTTCAAGATATATCTTACTCCCACTGACCCCTTCGAGGATAAACTCCTTTTCCAAGAAGGCAGCGTGTTTCGCAACAAACACCTTTTGATCAGTAGGATGATAGAAATAATACCCTGATGTTTCTTTAGGGTATCCCACGAATCTATATTTGTCGGATCTAGTCTTCAGCTTATCATGCTCAAACCTTTTGACATAAGCTGGACAACCCCAAGTCTTAACATGCTTAAGATTTGGTTTCCTCCCTGTCCATATCTCATATGGAGTCTTTGAGACGGATTTGGTAGGTACCTTGTTAAGTAGGTATGCAGCCGATTCTAGGGCATAACCCCAGAAGGATATTGGAAGGTCGGTAAAACTCATCATGGAACGAACCATGTCCAACAATGTTCGATTTCTCCTTTCAGATACACCATTCAACTGTGGCGTCCCTGGTGGAGTCCATTGTGAGATTATACCATTTTCTTTGAGACAATTGAGAAACTCATTGGTTAAGTATTCCCCTCCTCGATCCGATCGAAGAATTTTAATACTTTTACCAGTTTGTTTCTCTACTTCACTTCTGAATTCTTTGAACTTTTCAAACGATTCAGATTTGTATTTCATTAAATACACATATCCAAATCTAGAATGATCATCAGTGAAAGTAATAAAATAAGAATACCCTCCTCGTGCATTCGTTGTCATAGGTCCACAAACGTCTGTGTGTACCAACGCTAACAACTCTGTAACTCTTTCTCCTTTTCCACTAAAAGGGGATTTAGTCATCTTACCTATGAGACAAGATTCACAAGTTGGATATGATTCGTAATCAGATAGCTCTAAAAGTCCATCTTTATGCAACTTGGATAATCTTGTTTCATTGATATGACCGAGTCTACAGTGCCACATAAAGGTATAATTAACATCATCTCTTTTTCTTTTCTTAGTTTGTTCAATTTGAAGTATATTTTCATGCAAGTCAAGTATGTAAAGTCCATTCAGTAAATTGCCAACACCATATAAAACATTTTTATTATAAATAGAACAACTGTTGTTCTTTATTATAATATCAAAACCATCCATATCCAATACAGAAATTGAAATAATGTTTCTAATGAGTGTTGGAACATAATAACAATTATTTAAACTAATGAACTTGCCCGAAGGCAGTGCTAAACAATAAGTCCCTACAGCCAATGCAGCAACTTTTGCTCCATTTCCCACTCGTAGGACGACTCCATCCTTGTTCAACTTCCTACTTCTGCTTAGTCCCTGCATATTATTACATATGTGAGAACTAATAGTCGGTATCCAATACCCAAGTAGAATTTTGACTTTCAGAAAAATTAATTTCAATCATGAACAAACCTAGATCGGAAGTCGAAGCTTCTCCAAGCTTCTTTTGGTCCGCAAGATACTCCTTGCAGTTCCTCTTCCAGTGTCCCGGCTTATTGCAATGGTAGCAAATTCCTTTGCTATCTGGATCAGGTTTCTTTTTATCCTTACCCTTCGCCTTCCCCTTAGCCTTCTTGTTTTTCTTCTTTTCAGAAGATACCTTGGGCCTCTTCCTTTTCTTGGAAGAATCATCCACTAGTAAGACTTGGTTCTTGTTGGATGAGAAGTGATCTTCAGTAGTTTTCAGCATGTTAAGTAACTCAGGCAAGCTGACGTCCAACTTATTCATGTGAAAATTCACAACAAATTGTGAGAAGGTGTTCGGGAGTGACTGCAAGATCAAATCTTGACTTAACTCCCCATCCATTATGAACCCAAGTTGTCCAAGTTGTTCAATCAGATTGATCATCTTAAGGACATGAGTCTCAACAGCAGTGCCCTCGGTCATACGAGATCGGAAGAGCTCCTTAGATATCTGATATCTAGCAGTCCTACTTTGCTCACCATACAACTCTTTGAGGTGCAACAATATAGTAGGAGCATCCATAGTTTCATGCTGACGCTGAAGCTCGTTACTCATGGATGCGAGCATGATGCATTGAGCCAGGATTGCATCATCTTGCCACTTTCTAAAAGTAGCAATCTTTTCCTCAGAAGCTGTTTCTGCAACACTTGCAGGGACTGGCGAATTTAGGACATAAGAAATCTTTTCAGCAGTGAGAACAATTCTCAGATTCCTTAACCAGCCCGTGTAATTCGGTCCGGTCAGTTTGTTAGCATCAAGTATGTTACGCAGTGATAGTGAGTTTAACATTTTTAAATTCTGCATGTGAAATAGACAACATTTTAGCATACATTCATTTAATTAATTACCAAAATAAATTAGGTCTTTATTTTAAATTGGTATCTCCCACTATTTACATCAAACTATATTACCCTCAATATATATAGTTCGGCAAATCTAATTAAAGGTTTGCTAGTGAGAATAAGGATCCCATTTCAAATGTATATAGCCTTGTGGTGACACAACAAACGATATATAAATAAATAGGTAGACAACTATTGTCAATTACATCACTATGTAACTCCTTGTATTTTGCCTCTTAGATTATTTTGATCAAGTGGTGACACATCTGAATCAAAATTATCCAAATTAAGTCCAACCTAGCACTTCCATATATTCGAAAGAAAAACACTGTCCTTGTGGTGACACAACAAAACAGCATCGTTCAGTCTATGTATAAGCATCAAATGTGATAATGCAACATCTTAAATATTTAATACTTGCCTTGTGGTGACATAACAAACTTATATTAAATATTTAATACTCTATTGCGTTACCATGCTAGAAGGCGACGTTCGATATTCAAAATATCTTTGAACGCTTAGGACTTAATATAATTCCTTTGAGGGGTTTATTATTATTAGTCTCATCTTGTTTAGCGCGCATGCACATATATATATATAAAATACGCGTCATATTATTTTACATGCGAAGCATGTTGGATAATATATAATATATATATAATAATCATGCACATATAGAATACTATATTCTACCCGGATTGATTATGGACTTTTATTCTAGTTTGGTTCACTAGAGCCACCAAGTGAACCAAAAGGTCAAACCTAGGGTGCAAGAATAAATTTAAATATAACTATTACATTTAAACCCGGGCTCCAATACAAACGGGTCTTCAAGCGCTCCTTGCTCCTTTGTCTCCAATTCTTCAAAAATTAATTCTAACTAGTCCTATTACATAAACTATTTACAACAAATAGAAACCTTGATCAGCAGTCAAGGGGAAGTACATAGGAGGGAGATAAAATTTACATTAAGAAAAATTAGAGAAGACGAGGTACGCAGACCCCATTTATAAAAACCCATACATTCAAGCATCTACTAAAATAAATCCAATCACACATTGGTCAACAGTCCATAATCAATCCCTATTTATTATCATACATATCTCTATATGTATCAATAAATAACATTCATCCCATTAATAATAAAACCATTCCATATATGCATCGATATCAATTAATGGGCAAAAGTTTTGCTAATATTTAGTTTTGAAACAAAATAAACTCTTTTATTTTAATCAAAAACTAAATCCAAATTAAACTCCTTTAATTTTAGCAATCTGAAATCCTATTCCAGATAAAATAAACTCTTTATTTTAAACTTATATCAATTAAATAAACCATTTATTTTAATTGAAGAAAAATAATATTTTTTCAGATTCTGCTTACCGGCGCAGCTGCGCCCAGAATGAACTGGGCAACGGCGCAGCTGCGCTGCTCCCCAGAAAAAAAACCGATTCTAGGTTTCGACGCAGCTGCGCTCCAGAATGAACTGGAGGCGGCGCAGCTGCGCCGCAACGCTGATTCAGAAAAAATTTTATTCTGCCCAAAAATTCGATCCAATCGCATATCAAGCATACATGGAATTATCAAAATCGATAATTAGCACAAGATTAGGCTCTGATACCACTGTAAGGTTTGTATATAACGCGAACATGCAATCAAATTACATAAACAGTGGGGAAGCGCGATAAAATCAGATTTTAAAATTTTATACAAACCATCACCAAGATCAATCTATGTGCTCAATTAACGATATAAACGAAAGATAAAGAGAATAAGAATTATACCCTCGTAGAACAAAGCTTCCTCGGGTACAAGTTCAACTCCTAGTCCTTCGTGTTCTCCTCGAATGCTACGGTGTGATTCCTTCCTTTGATCAACGTTAGCCACCCAAGTGTTTGGCCTCTAGAGGTGATCCACCAAGGAAGAACAAGTATTCAAGAAGTTGGGTATTTGGCAAAACCCTAGTTTCTATCTCTATAGAAATTGCTCTCCACAATCTAATGCAAGAGTGTGTAACCCTAATCTATGATAAGACCCCTCTTATTTATAGATGTATGAATAACCCTTCCTTAAACAATTTAGGATTAGGGTTTGTATTATAATTAAACTCCTTTAATTAATAATGCTCCTAATCTAATTAGAAATTCATGGGAGAGTACTTCTATTAATTAATTCCCAATCCCTATTAGGAATTAAATAATAGTAATAGTAATAATAATAATAAGACTCCTCTTATTAATTTATATTTAATATTTCCAAAATATTAAATAATAAATATTAAGCTATTTAATTTATTCTATCTCCATAGATTAAATTAAATACACTTAACTTATTATTACCAGTATGCCATTTACTTCTTAAATAAATATTTTTCTTTTGCGGTGTGACCCTTTAGGTTCTCCATATTAAACCGGTTGTGAATAAATCAATTAGAACAATTCTAATCTTATTTAAATAAATAAATTAAACTATTTAATTCATTTAAATAAATAACATTTATTCTACAATAAGGGTAAGCCCCCTTAAGGATCAACGACTTTCCAGATAATATAGATTTCAACATTAATCACAAAAGAACCTTTGAGTAGATAGTTACCGTACAATTCAATCCTTCTACCATACAATGTCCCAATTAAATATAAGACATGGATTTACTGTCAAGTCTTATTTTATTTAATTATATGTATTTCGATTCCCAAATGCATAACTCTAAATAATGCAAATTAGAAACTCCTTTCTAATCTCATTCTGCCTTGGCCAAGGACTACTGAGTTATCATTTATCGAATCACATAGGACATTCACATCTTTTACTAGACGAGGTAGATTCTTTGTTGATCATTCACCTATCTCCATGTACAACTAATTATACCCAATCATACCCTTCGATATACCCACAAGGTCTTAAGGGACATGTCAAAGTATAACTCATCATACACAAGATACTATGATGATCTCAAGTCCAAGGATCACTTGTACTACTATCACTAGAGGAATTCCTATTGACAGGCGAGTAAAACTCCATTAGGTATTCCTTAGCGAGTCACGTTCAGTGAACTTATTCTCCAATAAGCACCTACATACTTGCTTTAGTGTCTCCACACAAATGATTATGAGATCAATCATCCTCTTCATAAGAGCAAGCAACGTATGTACTAATCTATCCGGATTCACTAATCCCCAATTTAGTAATCCAACGATTAGGAACAATTTTAGTTTGTGAGCTATCTAGAATTTAGATCTCATTAGCATGATCACCATCATGATTCTAAAAGCATTGCTCAAAACTATGGGTTTATCACATTTAATATAACAACACTATGTAGATAATATAAAATGCCTTTTAAGAAAATCAATTCCTTTATTAATAAATGAATAAGATTACAAAGTATATGCTACATCATATCAAATATGATTGGCTTGTGTGCATACTACTTTCAGTAAGAGCATAAGACAAGAATTAGAGATGACCAGGCATCAAGTAAATCAGTTAGCTGACGATAGTACACCAACATCAGGTTACAAGGCAGCTTTTCACTTAATTATCGAAAAACCAAGAGAAGGAAGAGGTTAACAAGCTCGTTACTCATGGATGTGAGCATGATGCATTGAGCCAACTATGCATCATCTTGCCACTTTCTAAAAGTAGCAATCTCTTTCTCAGAGGTATTGTCTACAACCATTACAAGGATAGGTGTATTAAGGATATAAGATAGCTTTTCAGCCTTGAGAACTATTCTCAGATTCCTTAACTAGACTGTGTAATTCGGTCCGGTTAATTAGCATCTAATATGCTCTGCAGTGATAGTAAATTAGACATTATAAAATTCTATAAATGAATTAACAATATTTTAGCATACATTCATTTTATTAATTACCACAATAAATTAGGTCTTTATTTAAATTGGTATCTCCCACTATTTTTATCAAACTATATTACCCTCAATATATAGTTCGGCAAATCTAATTAAAGATTTGCTAGTGAGAATAAGGATCCCATTTCAAATACATATAGCCTTGTGTGTGCACAATAAACTATGTATAAATAAATAGGTAGACAACTATTGTCAATTACATCATTATTTAACTCCTTGTATTTTGCCTCTTAGATTATAATGGTCAAGTGTGTGCACATCCGAACTAAAATAATCTAAGTTAAGTCTAACCTAGCACTTCCATATATGTGAAGAGAAAAAGACCGCCCTTGTGTGTGCACAATAAAGCAATAATGTTCAATTCCTTAATAAGCATCAAATGTGATAAAATAACATCTTAAATATTTAATACTCGCCTTGTGTGTGCACAACAAACTCATATTAAATATTTAATACTCTATCATTTTATCATGCTAGAAGGCGACATTCGATATTCCAAATATCTTTGAACGCTTAGGACTTAATATAATTTCTTTGAGAGGTTTGTTATTATTTATCTCATCTTGTTTAGCGCGCATGCGCATATATATATATAAAATACGCGTCATATTATTTGACATGCGAAGCATGTTGGATAATATAATATATATATATATATATATATATATATATATATATATATATATATATATATATATATATATATATATATATAGTAAGCATGCACATATAGAATACTATATTCTACCCGAATTGATTATGGACTTTTATTCTAGTTTGGTTCACTAGAGCCACCAAGTGAACCAAAAGGTCAAATCTAGGGTGCAAGAATTAAATTTAAATATAACTATTACATTTAAACTCGGGCTCCAATACAAACGGGTCTTCAAGCGCTCCTTGCTCCTTTATCTCCAATTCTTCAAAATAATTCTAACTTATCCTATTACATGAACTATTTACTATAATAGAAACCTTGATCAACAATTAAGGGGAAGTACATATGAGAGAGATAGGATTTACATTAAGAAAAATTAGAGAAGACGAGGTATGCAGACCCCATTTATAAAAACCCATTTATTCAAGCATCCTCTAAAATAAATCCAATCACACATTGGTTATTAGTCCATAATTAATCTCATTTATTATCATACATATCTCTATATGTATCAATAAATAACATTCATCCCATGAGTAATAAAACCATTCCATATATACATTGATATCATTTAATGGGCAATATTAGTTAGTATAAAATCCAATTTCAACTCCAATTAATTATCATGGAATCCAATTCCAACTCTAATTAGTTATCATGAAATCCAATTTCAATTAAAATAAACTTCTTTATTTTAATCTTATTCCAAATCAAAATAAACTCTTTTATTTTAATTTATCCAATTTTGAATAAAATAAACTCTTTTATTTTTTTAAACAAATTCCAAATCAAAATAAACATCTTTATTTTAATTTACAAAAATAAAAAATAATAATTTTACACAAACAGTTATGCCCAATTAAATTGTTCTAAACACATATCAATGTATATACAGAATCAAAACAATTAATAATTCGCATAAAGTTTGGCTCTGATACCACTGTTAGGTTTGTATATACGCGAACATGCAATCAAATTACATAAATAAAGCGAAAGCGCGATAAAATCAGATTTTAAAATTTTATACAAACCATCACCATGATCTTTCTTTATGCACAATTATTAATTAAACAAAAGAGATGGAGAATAAGAATTATATCCTTGTACAATTCTAGCTTCCTCAGGTACAAGTTCAACTCCAATTCCTTTCGCGTTCTCTTTGAATTTCACCGATTAAAATTCCTTCCTTTGATCAACGTTAGTCACACAAGTGTTTGGTCTCTAGAGGTGATCCACCAAGGAATAATATCTATTCAAGAAGATAGGTATTGGCAAAATCCTAGTTTCTATCTCTATAAAAATTGTAAGTACTCTCCACAATCTAATGCAAGAGTGTGTAACCCTAATCTATGATAAGATTTCTCTTATTTATACATGTAGAAAAACCCTTCCCTAAACTATTTAGGATTAAGGTTTCTATTCTAATTAAACTCCTTTAATTAAATTAAACTCTTACTCTAATTAGGAATTCATGAGAGTGTACTTCTATTAATTAATTCTCAATCCCTATTAAAAATTAAATAATAGTAATAGTAATAATAATAATAATATTAATAATAATAATAATAATAATAATAATAATAATAAGACTCCTCTTATTAATTTATATTTAATATTTCTAAAATATTAAATAATAAATATTAAGCTATTTAATTTATTCTATCTCCATAAATTAAATTAAATACACTTAACTTATTATTACAATTATGTCATTTACTTCTTAAATAAATATTTTTCTTTTGCGGTGTGACCCTTTAGGTTCTCCATATTAAACCGGTTGTGAATAAATCAATTAGAACAATTCTAATCTTATTTAAATAAATAAATTAAACTATTTAATTCATTTAAATAAATAATATTTATTCTACAATAAGGGTAAACCCCCTTAACGATCAACGACTTTCCAGATAATATAGATTTCAACATTAATCACAAAAGAACCTTTCAGTGAATAGTTACCGTACAATTCAATCCTTCTACCATACAATGTCCCAATTAAATATAAGACATGAAATTACTGTCAAGTCTTATTTTATTTAATTATATGTATTTCGATTCCCAAATGTACAACTCTAAATAATACAAATTAAAAACTCCTTTCTAATTTCATTCTGCCTTGGCCAAGGACTACTGAGTTGTCATTTATCGAATCACATAGGACATTCACATTTTTTACTAGATGTGGTAGATTTTTTATTGATCATTCACATATCTCCATGGACAACTGATTATACCCAATCATACCCTTTGATATACCCACAAGGTCTTAAGCGACATGTCAAAGTATAACTCATCATGCACAAGATACTATGATGATCTCAAGTCCAAGGATCACTTGTACTATTATCACTAGAGGAATTCCTATTGACAGGCAAGTAAAACTCCATTAGGTATTCCTTAGTGAGCCATGTTCAGTGAACTTATTCTCCAATAAGCACCTACATACTTGCTTTAGTCTCTCCACACAAATGATTATGAGATCAATCATCCTCTTCTTAAGAGCAAGCAACGTATGTACTAATCTATCCGGATTCACTAATCCCCTTTTTAGTAATCTAACGATTAGGAAAGATTTTAGTTTGTGAGCTATCTAGAATTTAGATCTCATTAGCATGATCACTATCATGATTCCAAAAGCATTGCTCAAAACTATGGGTTTATCACATTTAATATAACAACACAATGTAGATAAAGTAAAATGCCTTTAATAAATGAATAAGATTACAAAGTATATGCTACATCATATCAAATATGATTGGCTTGTGTGCATACTACTTTTATGAAGATATTCCCAACAAGGAAGTAACCTTCATTGCCAGCATTGAAGGCAACATGACCACCGACAACTGGACTATCGAGCCTCAGTTAACTAGCAAATGGTAAATTTAGAGGATACGGTTGTGAGTCCCGGGAGATGTTGGGACATTTCCATTCGTATAGCTTTATGTCTTGTTTCATTTTCCATGCATTATTATGTTGTGTTTCATTTATTTATAAAAAAAGAACTCGTGTCTTTAAAAAAATCAATTAATGATATCCTTTCCGTGAACTACGTAAGACCTGATCTCCTTTTATAGGAGTACGTAGGCAGCCAGTTATGGTGCAGTCTAATCCTTATAAAAGTTACCAAAACCCTTTGATAATTCGACATTTGTAAACCACGACCCTTTGACAAATTAACATGTTTGAACTACATAAGACTTGATCTCCTCTGACCTATAAGAGTATGTAGGCAGCCATCGTGGTTCAGTCTATCTCATACCCAATAACCTGTTCTCCGATACAAAAGCCAAAATCTAGCCTTACAGGTCGAACCAAAGCTAGTTAAAACCGTCACATCATGAACCAAGCTGAGCTTTCAGATCTAATTCAGTGAAATACGAAGGCATCTCGATATCAATCATCAAAGCTAAAGCAATAACATGAAATCAAAAACACAACAAACATCGACTCAAATAATACAAAGTAACTATCAGATGACCCCTCTCATAACCCTAAAGAGGTTAACCCCCTCTCAATCACAAATCTTCGTCAAATTAGAAGAAAAAGGTCATCAAAGCCAAATACACCTACAAGTTAAACACAATGATTGGGGCACCCGAACGTCAAAGCTCATACCCTCTACCTGATCACCATGTGGGTTATAAGGTAAAAGATTCTTACAATCTCGGCATCTTATCAGCCCATCCGTCAAAAACATAACGAAATGACTACCTTGTCGAAAGACTGGGGCAATTTTAGACCCAATGACAACTCGACATTGGGGCATTCATTCACTATCCCAAAAGGAAAAATGCGCAAGTCGGCACCCATAGCGCAATCCCATTAGTAGGCACCGTCATCATCAGAGCTTCCCTCATATCATTTCACTAGTTAGCCCGTACGATCATTTGGTCTTTTTCAACCATAATTTTCTTAAAATACAACGACCCACATGTAAGGTACGACTCTTTCATCTCTTTATTTATTTTTGTCTCCATTTACATTACATTAGCGATTGTAGATATTTTAAGTATAGATAAATCTTGCATTAGAGTCTATAAAAAATAATACAAAAAAAGAAGAAAGAAGTTTTGGAAAGAGAATTTTATTTGGCTCGTTATGAATTTGCTTAATTCTGATAAGCGTCTGTGGATTAAGAACCATGAGTATGATCGAAAGATTAAAACTATTCAACCTTTTGATGAAACAAAAAATCATAGTTCAAAGTGCTATTTAGAGCAGAATCGACCTCATATACATGTCTGCACTTTGTGTTTTCACTGACTCTTAGTTGTGGAGTATAAAGTGATGACGACAACGATGACAGTTAGTGCAAAGTCAAAGGGTAAATAATGACCAATCTAATATCTTGAATCATGGCCTGGGTTACTCGAGTAATTAAGCTTGAAGGGTGTCTTTACACCTGGTGCCCTAAAATCGTCTGGTTTGGGAGTCACCAGCCCAAAGCTCGTTACATGGGCAACATAGAGCCTAAGAAAACGAGCATTACAAGAGGGGTAGATGCTAGAAGAAGGGGAGACCTGAGCATATCCAAATTATGATTTGGGTTACTCGAGTAATTAATCCTGAGGGGCATCTTTACACCTAGTGCCCTAAAACCGTCTAGTTTGGGAGTCACCAGCCCAACACTCGCTACACAGGTAATTTATGCCTAAGAAAATGAATCTTGCACGACGATGAATAAATAAAGAAGATCACCTAACTTGTCCCGAAGTGTGGCCTTTGTTACTCGAGCAAGTAAACCCGAAGTGGTGTCTTTATACCTAGTGCCCTAAAGCCATTTGGTTTAGGAGACATTGGTCCAAAACTTGTTAAATGGGTAACTCCGAATAGCCTAAGAAAACGAGACAAGTTAAGTGAGAACAAAAAAAAAAGAGAGAAAAGAAAATACAGAGTCAAAAAGAAGAAACAATTTAGACAAGAGTAAATGAGATCATCTAAAGTCATGGAAGAGAAACCCCTGCTAAGGGTTCCGTCACTCATAGTGAACATATCATATGACGTCAATTCTGCGAAGAACGACATCTAAAATGAAGACGAAGTATCTTTAATAAGGAGAGATAGTTCTTTTGAATTTGATCTTACTCATATATAATGACCATGGATGCTTAAACGTTTTCTTACGATTTCATAACTTGTTATAAAAAAATTTGTCAGAATAAAAGAAATAAAAATAACTTTGAAATTAGTATAAACATGACACATCATTCACGATTCACAACTTACCTAGGAAAGATTCATTTTCTTACTCGATTTCAAGTTCTTTAGCGATAAGATAAAAGCACCGTGGATATAATTTAATTGGTAGAGCCGATGAGCACTCAATTTCGTGTACTTTAACTTTATATGCCTCATTGACGAGATTATACTAATCTTTATATCGGAACTTTCCTTATATCGGATCTTTTGGCGTATTTTGTTATTCATTTGGCGTGCAGGATATTGCTCACTATGGGTAACTTGGCGTGGTCAATGTTGGTGGTTTTCACAACCTATAAACTCGCGCAAGTATATGCGGTCTAACAAGTAGTATAGATAAAGTCGAGTGTCGAACCCACGAGGACAAAGTACTAAATAATCGCTCAAGTATTAAAATGTGTCTCAACGGTCTTATCTAAACAAGTGAATAAGAGTTGTGTGTTTTAATCTATAAGGTAAAAACAGTTAAATAGGGAAGTGAGTTGTATCAAAGATGACAAGCTAGGATTACAACTCCCCTAATGCCTCACCTAATAATCGTAACTCTCCATTTAACTAACAAATCACAAGAATGGTTAACCGAGAACACAAGGTACACATAAGCCTCTTCCGATGGTCAAATGCATATCCCTTAGCTAGATAAATCACAATATTCCTATGTGAAAATAACTAATCTAAGGGTCATTAAAAGTAATCTCAATGGTTACACAAGGCAAATAGATATATTCCTATTCTATCATGCAATTTATGCACTCAATCCCTTGGGCAATGGTCATAGCAAGTGTTGTTGTATTTAAGGAAAGGTATGACATCAACTTTCCAATATCAGTCAATACCTAAATCAATTCCTATCTCAAGCAATTGATAAATACGCATGAAATACAACAATCCATTCAGAACATGATTCACTATATAAATACGAGAGAAATTCATATTAAGCTAAGCATTAGGTTACATTGCAATCCTAGAAATGTAATTAGTTCATAACTATAGAACTAATTAACACAGTCATGTTGTTCAACATAATCAAGATTACACAAATGGATAACAAATTAGAAGTGAGAAAACTCATGTGCGGAAGTGTTCTTGCTTCAGCTGCTCTCCTTGTGTAGCTGCCTCCTTTTTCGCTCTAAGTTGCAGTTTCTTTCCTTTGTTGTCAGATATCTTTCAAAATGAGCAGCAGCTAGGTCAAGTAAGGAATGCCAGGTGGCTGGGAACCGGAGCTCGCGCTGTGGCATGGGCCTTGCGCCTTGCATTGGCGCTACGGCGTGAACTCCGTGTCCTGGCCAAGGTGGGCTCGCTGCAGCGCCAAACCATGAAGGAATGGTGTCGCTGCAGCGTGAGTGTAAGGTGAGTTGGCGTTGCAGCGTGAGTCCTAGGCCTAGCCTTGGTGCTGCGGCGCGGGCTCCGTGTTTTTGCCAGCCAAGGGTCTTTTTGCCCCTATTTGCTTCAAATGAAAACCTCTCACCTGAAAAGCAATAAAGCATAAGATAACAGATAAAACATAAATTTGCGCTAGAAGATAATATAATCAAGCAATTTCTTAAGTGAATAGGAACCCAATTCGCAGGTATGAATCCCGCTCATCAAATACCCCCAAACTTAAGCTTTTGCTTGTCCCTAAGCAAACAAAAATATTAAAATAAAATTAAAACTCCAGCCTTACGCTTAGGCTAGAAGTTATCTAAATTACTATATACCTGCATTGTGGCCTCAAAGGTCAGAATTATAATTTCAAAGTAGAAACAACCTCATTGATAAAATCTAGCTCAAAACTCTAGCGTAGACTGCTACTGATCCAAATCTGTGTGTGTGATTACCAACTGTTATAACTATTTACATCTCAAACACAAACACAATTGCAAAAATGAAATTGTTGACTCAATCACTCATGCTACATCAAGCATTCAGAACAAGACATCAAGTGTAAGAACAGACCACTAGGCATCAATATGTAAACAACAAAACTCAGTGAGACTTGTGCAGAAGTTTAATTACATTAGGCTATGCAGAGTTACTCCTGTAACGAGCTTTAGAACAATGACTCCCAAGCCTGAAGGCTTTAGGGCATTAGGTGTAAAACAGCCCCAAGAATTTACTAACTCGAGTAACAAAGGCCACATAATTAGACTTAAGTCAAACTATAGTTTTATTCATTGTCAATGCATTAACCTAATCTCAAGAATGACCGTGCAGTGCCTGAATACCTTTGGCTCTTCAAAGTTACCCGTGTAACGAGTGTTTGATCAAGGACTCCCAAGCCAGGTGACTTTAGGGCAATGGGTGTGAAAACATCCCAAAGGATCTACTAACTCAAGTAACAAAGGCCACGTAAATTGTGACACCCCCAAATCCGGGTACTTAATTTCCACAGATTTGGTGCTCACTATCTCATTCATTCATATCTAACTACCCATAATTAAGAACAATTAAATAAACTTAAAGAAATATCTTCCCAAAATGGGTTACATCACCAAACTGTTAAACAATCAAATCCCAGGTTATCATAACCTTAATACATCAATGCGGAATAAAACATAATTTAAACAAGTTTTGTTACATAATACATCAAATAGACACAAGTCTTAAGCTACTTCTGCAATTTTCCCTTTCCTTTACTCGTGGACGGCTCGTCCTGCTTTTCTGGCTTAGTTGCAATGATTAGTGCAAGAGTGAGCAAACAATTGCTCACAAGTACGATAACAATAATTTTTAAATGAAATGGATTTCAACTAAGGAATAATAGTTTTCTGAATCTCAGTCAATAAATGATCAAAGTCTAAAAGCTCGTTTGAATGCTCGATTCAAGGAAAAATAGATTTCAAGATTTAGAAATTATATCTGAGGGTCACAAGACCTCGAACTATGTCCTAGGTTAACAAGTATTTCTACTGTAACCTTTAACAGTCATATAGACTATGGACCAACATCTCGTACTCAGGGGGACCAGCCCTTTGTACAATGTATTGTGCACAAACATTTTAACGTTGTCGCGCAAGTAATCCCCTATATTAGGGTTGTTCATCTCAGTTTATCGTCTGAATCCATACGAAAAGAAACTTGGCTTGGAACAAGAATAGAAAATATTCTAAGTCTTTGAAATCGCTCATCAACTAAGGACTAGCTTGAATCAATAAGGGTTTGCTAGTCTAATTCATCAATAAAGTCAAACAATAGAAATTCTGTTCAAAGTTTGAATAACGATCAATGATCGAACAATAAACAACTGGAATAAAGCTTTAGCATTTAATCATGACAACAACCTTGCTTGAATAACAATAAGCTAAGGTAAATATTCTTGCTCAATGATATTAAACTCGCTTTAAATGAAATAACAAGTTTGAGATAGGAAAACTTGCCTCAAGCGTAGATTACAAATTTAAGTAATTTAACGATCCTTAAACAACCTATACATTTAATTATAAGATGGTAACATAATTAGTCACAAGATTGAAAGCATTTTAGGTTTGCTCTCTATCTCATTTTATTATAATATCTCATTTAGCAAACCATAATCAACAAGTTCCAATCATCTTGGAATTTCATTAATCACCTAATACATTAATACAAGTTTAATTCTGCATCATAACTTCCAAGAAAAGAAAACAAAATAATAATAAAATTTTTTTTTTTTTACAGCAGTGATTCTCGCCCGGGGCGAGAATTCCCTTTTAAACTTTCTCGCCGGGGCGGGCTCTCGCCGGGGCGAGAATTCCCTTTTAAAATTTCTCGCCGGGGCGAAGTTTAACAACTCATTTTTCTCGCCGGGGCGAGACACCCGGCAGTCGTCTCCTCCAGTTCGCGAACAGTGAAAACTTAGGCCAAATTTGGCCAAATTTTCCAAATTCTACCATCCAATACACAAATTAAATATACCCAGACATCAAATATGCTAGAAAACAATTACCCAACATGTTTTCTAAATATTTTAATCATTCTATCACATAAACAACCAATTTAAACCCAAGAATTTCACTGTTAAACAATTTATTCAAGTTTTGACCATTTTCATGAAATCAACCACTATAAACTCATCTTTCAATCATTTTAATCCATTCAAATTACATTCTTTTCGTTTTTCATCGTATTAACACAATCAAAAGTCAATTTACCGATTAATAATCTAATTGAACATCAATTATCATATATATATGCCATACATGAAATAAGACTCTGTAAAAACAAAGACTTCATTCTAAATCATGCTTTCATGAATTAAATCTTTCAAATTAGTTTATAATCATCACATAATCTCTAATACATGTTTACTAACAATTATAACCAAGTAATTCATGTATTTAGCATATAAATTCATATACAGTGAAGTAGAAATCATATACAGAGAAGTAAAACAATAAGAATATAATGAAGAACAAAACTAAAAGAATTATACCTTCAAGATAAATATGATTCTTAGTTTCCCTTTTCTTCTTGATTCTCTCAATCAACAAAACTCTCTTACTCTCAATTTTCTCTCTATTCTCACCTTGATAGAACTCTGTTTTTTTTTAGCAACTGATGAACACTTCTTACTTAACGTATTCAGCCTTCAAATAAAAACTGATGAAACATAATCACATATTTTAATTTTAAAAATCATCAGTTACATAATTCAAAAGCCATAAGGCTATGTTTGGCAATTACAAATAAAATAACTCTTTATTTCCAACCAAAGGTCATAAGGCCTTGTTTGGTTTGATGGAAATAAAAATTCTTTCCATTTATTTTAATAAATCATTATAACATATAGTTTTAAATGTCACACTTCTAATTTAATTGAACTTATTATTAAATAAATTCAATTAAAGCTTACTAACTAAATTAATAATTTTATTTAACAAATAACAATAATACCAAATAAATTCTCTTATTCAAATAAATCATTTATTCAAATAAACCTTTTCATCATCTAATTTAATTATTAAATTAAATTAGAATAACATAACAAATCACATTCAAATAACATTTAACATTATTAAACTTAACATATACCCATTTCACAAAAACTTAATAAATTATTTATTTAGCTCAATAAATTAATAAAAATATTTATATAATTTAACAAATATTTTTATTCAATCACAAAAATTGCATTCGTTACATCTTTCCCTCCTTAAAAGGATTCTGTCCCCAGAATCACAATGCAATTAAATCGTCCGTTACATTCTCCCCTCCTTACAAAGATTCTGTCCCCAGAATCGCAATATAAAGATTAAACAAATAATTGAGGAAAATTTTGCATCATTTGCTCTTCGAGTTCCCACGTTGCTTCTTCAGCACTGTGGTTCCTCCAGATTACCTTAACAGAAGGTATCACTTTATTTCTGAGAACCTGCTCTTTCCTGTCCACTATCTGTACAGGTATCTCGTCATAGGATAAATCTTTCTCGAACTGTATTGGTTCATATTCGATTACATGTTTATAATCGGGCTTATACTGTCGTAGCACCGATATATGGAAGACATTGTGAATGTGACCTAACTCAGGAGGTAAAGTAACCTCATAAGCTACCTCACCCACCCTTTTCAGCACCTCAAATGGTCCAATAAATCGCGGACTCAGCTTACCATTTTTACCAAATCTGATTTTCCTCTTCCAGGGAGATACCTTGAGAAACACGAAACTGCCGACTTCAAATTCGCGATTTTGACGATGCTGATCCGCATACTTCTTCTGTATGTCTTGAGCGGCTATCAGTCTGGCTCTTATTACCTTGACAATTTCAGCAGTTTGTTGTACCAGCTCGGGTCCCAATAGTCGTCGTTCACCAACCTCATCCCAGCATAATGGAGTTCTGCATTTCCTTCCGTACAATGCTTCGTAGGGCGGCATGCCGATACTAGCGTGATGACTATTGTTGTAAGCAAACTCGACCAGAGGTAAATGATCATCCCAGTTGCCTTTAAAATCCATAACGCATGCTCGAAGCATATCCTCCAATGTGTTTGAATTGTTCTTTCGCTCTGGCCATCGGTTTGAGGATGGTAGGTTGTACTCATTCTCAACTGCGTTCCCAAACACGCTTGCAGACTTCTCCAAAATTTTGATGTGAATCGTGGATCTCGATCTGATACTATTGATACTGGAACTCCGTGCCTTGAGATAATCTCTTTGACATATAACTTCGCCAGCTGATCCAAAGTGAATCGGATTTTGATAGGCAAGAAATGTGCTGATTTAGTCAATCTGTCAACTATGACCCATATTGCGTCATAACCCTTCTGAGTAGTTGGAAGCCCTACCACAAAGTCCATTGTGATATGCTCCCACTTCCATTCTGGTATCTCCAAGGGCTGTAACAAACCACTTGGTCGTTGAGGTTCTGCTTTAACTTTCTGACAAGTGAGACACTTCGCAACACACTCGGCAACCTCTCTTTTCATGTTTGGCCACCAAAAATGTTGGCGAAGATCCTGGTACATCTTTGTACTCCCCGGGTGAATCGAAAATCTTGAACTATGAGCTTCGTTCAAAATCTCCTCTCTGATTGCCAATACTGACGGTACCCAGATTCTGCCTTCAAATCTCAGCAACTCTTCGGTATCGATTTTATATTTAAGCTCTTCACCTTCAAGCATTCTTTTGCGTATATTAATACACTCCTCATCCTTGAGTTGCGCTTCCTTGACTTTGTCCACCAGAGTTGGTTGAGTTTCCATTTGGAATAATTTTTCGGCAGGCTCTGCCAGATTTTTCACCTCTAACTCCAATTTAGCCATTTCTGCTACAAGTTTCTCCTGAGCAGTTAACATAAACAGTTTCTCCCGACCTTTTCTACTCAAAGCGTCGGCAACCACATTAGCCTTCCCCGGATGGTATAGAATTTCACAATCATAATCTTTGATCAATTCTATCCATCTCCTCTGCCGCATATTCAAATCTTTCTGTGTGAAAATATACTTCAAACTTTTATGGTCCGTATATATTTCACACTTCTCCCCATAGAGATAGTGCCTCCAGATTTTCAAAGCAAACACCACAGTTGCTAACTCCAAATCATGGGTCGGATACCCTTTTTCATAGTCTTTTAGTTGACGCGATGCATATGCGATAACCTTACCATTCTGTATCAACACACAACCAAGTCCTTTATGTGATGCGTCACTGTACACCACAAAATTTCCTGTATCATCTGGTAAAGACAACATAGGTGCCGAACTTAGTCTCTTCTTTAGTTCTTGGAAACTCTCTTCGCACTTCTCCGTCCAAACAAACTTCACTGATTTTCTTGTTAAGTTTGTTAACGGAGTGGCGATCCTGGAGAAATCTTGAATAAAACATCTGTAGTATCCTGCCAAACCTAGGAAACTCCTCACTTCTGACGGTATTTTCGGCTGATCCCAGTTCATCACAGCTTCCACTTTCGCTGGATCCATTGAAATCCCGTCTTTATCAATAACATGTCCAAGGAATTGAACACGCTCTAACCAAAATTCGCACTTCGAAAATTTTGCATACAATTTCTCCTTCCTTAACGCCTCCAATGTCACCCTCAAATGCTCCACGTGTTCTTCTTGAGTTTTGGAGTAAACCAAAATGTCGTCTATGAATACTACCACAAATTTATCCAGAAATGGTTTGAACACCCTATTCATTAAGTCCATGAATGCTGCAAGCGCATTCGTTAAACCAAATGACATAACCAAAAACTCATAGTGACCATATCTAGTTCGAAATGCCGTCTTTGGTATGTCTTCCTTTCTCACCTTTAATTGATGGTACCCACTTCGCAGATCTATCTTTGAAAAATATCTTGCTCCCTTCAGTTGGTCAAACAAGTCATCGATTCTTGGCAACGGATACTTGTTTTTAATCGTGACCTTGTTCAACTCTCTATAATCAATGCAAAGACGCATTGACCCATCCTTCTTCTTAACCAACAATACCGGCGCTCCCCACGACGAAACGCTCGGTTGAATATACTTCTTATCCAGCAACTCCTGTAATTGCACCATCAACTCCTTCATTTCTACTGGAGCCATTCTATATGGGGCTTTTGATATAGGGGTTGTACCCGGTGCTAAATCAATTACAAACTCGATTTCCCTATCTGGCGGTAATCCTGGCAAATCATCAGGAAACACGTCCGCAAAATCCCTAACTACTGGTATCTCCTCCAGTTTTGCACCCACCTTTCGGGTATCAACTATGTAGGCTAGATATCCTACACATCCTTGTTTCAACATCTTTCTGGCCTGCATCATCGTCAGATAACTCGTTTGTATAGGCAACTTGCTGCCATAAAACACTACCTTTGACGGAGTCATAAGGTTCACACACTTCTTTTGACAGTCAATAACTGCCCCATGGTTGAACAACCAATCCATACCCAAAATAACATCAAACTCCCCAAGACGAATTGGGATCAAGTTTACTGTCATCACATGACCCTTAATATCTACCTGACAGCTCTTGTGGACAAACTTAACAGGAATCACTTCCCTATTCGTAATTTCTATATTCATGGGGTAATCTAATTCTTCCTGAGGTAACTCTAATTTCTTAGCAAAATCATCGGATATAAATGAGCAAGTAGCACCCGAGTCAAACAATACATAAGCATTAACATTATTGACTGGAATGATACCTGACACTACATCCTTTGACTGCACAGCATCCTGTACCGTCATGTTGAATGTTCGAGCGGTACGTCGATTGGGCTGTGTCGGTCCTGTGATAGTCAGAGTGCCACCACCGCTATTTCCTTTTCCTGCACTGGCTCCACCTGTCGTTGCTTTCTTAGGGCAGTCTCGGGAAAAGTGATCCTTCGACCCGCAGATGAAACATGCTCCTTTCTTCGGATTAGGGCAATTTGGTGAAATATGACCCTCTTGTCCACAGTTGAAGCATACCCTCTTACCCTTCAAACAAGCACCCATATGGCTTAATTTCCACAGTTGCTGCACACCTCCATCTTCTTCTTCTGATTACCCTACTGACTTCCCGCAGAGTTACTATCATTCCATTTCCTTTTCTGGCTACTGCCCCCATGGCTACCACTCACCTTGTTTTCACTTTCATTCTTCTTCTTCCTCTGCTCCTGATTATACTTGGACAGAGCATCACTGCCTCCTTCGGCGATAATCGCCTTTTCTAACACTGCCGCAAATGAGTTCAGTTGAAACAACGAAACTCGACTATATAACCAGGGCTTCAATCCCTGCTCAAATCTTCTAGCCTTTCGCTCATCCGTGTTGACCTGATATGGTGCAAACCTCGCCAGCTCATTGAATTTTGCTGCATACTCAGGTACCGTCATGGTACCTTGCTTCAATTCCAGAAATTGCACCTCCATTTGATTCTGAGCACTTGTTGGGAAATAGGTCTCGAAAAATATTTCCTTAAATCGTTCCCACGGTATTACCCCTTGGCCACCTCGAGTCTTATTTGCTTGCCACCAGTAGCTAGCTTCTGATTTCAGCATGAATGTTGCAAATGCCGTCTTTTGGTCCGCATTGACCCTAGCGACATCAAACACCTTCTCCATCTCCATGACCTACGTTTGAGCATCTATCGGATTCATAGACCCTTGAAATTCTGGGAGTCCTACAGCCTTGAAGTCTTTGAATGTTGTGGACTGGGCTTGAGGTTGATTCGCAAATGCTCCCGTGAGCAAATCCACCAACTGTTGCATTGGGTTGGCACTGGCTTCTTCAGAGTTGTTGGTCGATCCCTCAAGGGTCTGTTGACGGGCTTGTCTTCTCTTTGGCGGCATTTTACTGTTAAGAATTCTCGCTATTAGGTTATTATTCAATTACTTAAACATTTAAGTCTTAACTTAAACATTTATAAACAACACTTAACACATAGTACATCTGATAAACTTTCGCATTTTATTCATTTACTGCTTTAAAACATAATAAAAATAGCTTCGTAGTTATTTACATCAAATCATCTATCCTGAAATCATAAGGTTCCAGGACTACATCATTATTCTATCCCATTATATAAAACTGGGATTTACAACTTATTAACTCATAAATTTCATAATAACAAATCTAATCATAATCTACGATGATAACCCACGACGCACAGCTTCCTGGCATTCCTGCTCCATAATACGAGTCACCATCCTTTGACCCAGTACATCTGGATGACGATGAACTCGATCCTGAGCTCTATCCACTGTGGTGTGAAAAATATACTCCATCTCGTCAATCTTGGCCTTCTTTGACCGCACCTCACATTCAACACGATCCGCGCGGTTAGCCTCCCTCAACCAAGCAGTCTCAGCTCTCACCCGCTTAGCTGACTCCTCTTTCAACTCATCTCATACAATTTCATTCCTGGCTATCAACTGTCCTCGTCGATACTCAGACTGTGCTAGCCTCTGCTCAACCTCTACAAGACGTGATGAAAGGTCTTGGATCTCAGCATCCTTCTGCTCTAGAGCGGCTTGACGTTCCACAACCTGTTCTCCTAACTCCTCCTTCTCACTCTCTACATGAACCAGTTCCACTCTACGTCTCCAAGACGTATGTCTAGCTCCTCTATCTCACTGTTCTTCTGCTCCAAGACAGTCTGTCGCTCGGCCAGCTGCCTCTCTAACTCCTCCACTCTATCTTGCAACTCTATGTTGCGATCATATACCTGCTCATACATCTGAACACCTAAGGAAGATAGTGATATCCCCTCAGGGTCTTCCTCCTCCTCCTCAACCTCCTCCGGATCCTCCTCAGGATCAGTCTCAGGCTCATACTCGTGACCTGTAACTGTAATCAATGGAGATGGCTCCCTCTGCACTAGCTGCTCACTGACTACGTGAATATCTCTGGGCTCCTCCTCCCTAGCCTGGCTAGGCTCTCCTCTATCAGTCATCCTGACAACAAAATTTTAAGTTTTAATTACTAATCGATAATACTCGCGAGCACATAAGTTTGTTATCAAATAAACACATAGCACATAATCGTTTTATTGTCTTTTATGAATTTCCGTAATTCATTCCTTAGAACTCGATAAGAGTTTACCACCACTATATTCTCTATCTTCTAAAAGGCTACTACCCTAAGGTTTTCCCCACCTAAAGGTTCATAACCTATCAGCTCTGATACCAACCTGTGACACCCCCAAATTCGGGTACTTAATTTCCACAGATTTGGTGCTCACTATCTCATTCATTCATATCTAACTACCCATAATTAAGAACAATTAAATAAACTTAAAGAAATATCTTTCCAAAATGGGTTACATCACCAAACTGTTAAACAATCAAATCCCAGGTTATCATAACCTTAATACATCAATGCGGAATAAAACATAATTTAAACAAGTTTTGTTACATAATACATCAAATAGACACAAGTCTTAAGCTACTTCTGCAATTTGCCCTTTCCTTTACTCGTGGACGGCTCATCCTGCTTTTCTGGCTTAGTTGCAATGATTAGTGCAAGAGTGAGCAAACAATTGCTCACAAGTACGATAACAATAATTTTTAAATGAAATGGATTTCAACTGAGGAATAATAGTTTTCTGAATCTCAGTCAATAAATGATCAAAGTCTAAAAGCTCGTTTGAATGCTCGATTCAAGGAAAAATAGATTTCAAGATTTAGAAATTATATCTGAGGGTCACAAGACCTCGAACTATGTCCTAGGTTAACAAGTATTTCTACTGTAACCTTTAACAGTCATATAGACTATGGACCAACATCTCGTACTCAGGGGGACCAGCCCTTTGTACAATGTATTGTGCACAAACATTTTAACGTTGTCGCGCAAGTAATCCCCTATATTAGGGTTGTTCATCTCAGTTTATCGTCTGAATCCATACGAAAAGAAACTTGGCTTGGAACAAGAATAGAAAATATTCTAAGTCTTTGAAATCGCTCATCAACTAAGGACTAGCTGAATCAATAAGGGTTTGCTAGTCTAATTCATCAATAAAGTCAAACAATAGAAATTCTGTTCAAAGTTTGAATAACGATCAATGATCGAACAATAAACAACTGGAATAAAGCTTTAGCATTTAATCATGACAACAACCTTGCTTGAATAACAATAAGCTAAGGTAAATATTCTTGCTCAATGATATTAAACTCGCTTTAAATGAAATAACAAGTTTGAGATAGGAAAACTTGCCTCAAGCGTAGATTACAAATTTAAGTAATTTAACGATCCTTAAACAACCTATACATTTAATTATAAGATGGTAACATAATTAGTCACAAGATTGAAAGCATTTTAGGTTTGCTCTCTATCTCATTTTATTATAATATCTCATTTAGCAAACCATAATCAACAAGTTCCAATCATCTTGGAATTTCATTAATCACCTAATACATTAATACAAGTTTAATTCTGCATCATAACTTCCAAGAAAAGAAAACAAAATAATAATAAATTTTTTTTTTTTTTACAGCAGTGATTCTCGCCCGGGGCGAGAATTCCCTTTTAAACTTTCTCGCCGGGGCGGGCTCTCGCCGGGGCGAGAATTCCCTTTTAAAATTTCTCGCCGGGGCGAAGTTTAACAACTCATTTTTCTCGCCGGGGCGAGACACCCGGCAGTCGTCTCCTCCAGTTCGCGAACAGTGAAAACTTAGGCCAAATTTGGCCAAATTTTCCAAATTCTACCATCCAATACACAAATTAAATATACCCAGACATCAAATATGCTAGAAAACAATTACCCAACATGTTTTCTAAATATTTTAATCATTCTATCACATAAACAACCAATTTAAACCCAAGAATTTCACTGTTAAACAATTTATTCAAGTTTTGACCATTTTCATGAAATCAACCACTATAAACTCATCTTTCAATCATTTTAATCCATTCAAATTACATTCTTTTCGTTTTTCATCGTATTAACACAATCAAAAGTCAATTTACCGATTAATAATCTAATTGAACATCAATTATCATATATATATGCCATACATGAAATAAGACTCTGTAAAAACAAAGACTTCATTCTAAATCATGCTTTCATGAATTAAATCTTTCAAATTAGTTTATAATCATCACATAATCTCTAATACATGTTTACTAACAATTATAACCAAGTAATTCATGTATTTAGCATATAAATTCATATACAGTGAAGTAGAAATCATATACAGAGAAGTAAAACAATAAGAATATAATGAAGAACAAAACTAAAAGAATTATACCTTCAAGATAAATATGATTCTTAGTTTCCCTTTTCTTCTTGATTCTCTCAATCAACAAAACTCTCTTACTCTCAATTTTCTCTCTATTCTCACCTTGATAGAACTCTGTTTTTTTTTAGCAACTGATGAACACTTCTTACTTAACGTATTCAGCCTTCAAATAAAAACTGATGAAACATAATCACATATTTTAATTTTAAAAATCATCAGTTACATAATTCAAAAGCCATAAGGCTATGTTTGGCAATTACAAATAAAATAACTCTTTATTTCCAACCAAAGGTCATAAGGCCTTGTTTGGTTTGATGGAAATAAAAATTCTTTCCATTTATTTTAATAAATCATTATAACATATAGTTTTTAAATGTCACACTTCTAATTTAATTGAACTTATTATTAAATAAATTCAATTAAAGCTTACTAACTAAATTAATAATTTTATTTAACAAATAACAATAATACCAAATAAATTCTCTTATTCAAATAAATCATTTATTCAAATAAACCTTTTCATCATCTAATTTAATTATTAAATTAAATTAGAATAACATAACAAATCACATTCAAATAACATTTAACATTATTAAACTTAACATATACCCATGTCACAAAAACTTAATAAATTATTTATTTAGCTCAATAAATTAATAAAAATATTTATATAATTCAACAAATATTTTTATTCAATCACAAAAATTGCATTCGTTACATAAATAGGCGTGGTCAACTTGGGATTAGAGTTAATTAATGTCTCTCTCTCTCTCTCTCTCTCTCTCTATATATATATATATATATATATATATATATATATTTTACATACGATCGAACCTGGCTAAGAATCTGTTTCTTACAATCATTGATTCACATACGATAGACGAGATAATCACAACAATTTCCCATAGCAAATAACCACTTAGGCTTGGTCGAAATAAAAACAGTTCTAACATTTGGTACGTGCACAATAGGATAGATAGGATCAACAACAGTGCTAACTAAACAAAATGATCTAACACTCTATCTCTAAATGTTTAACATCATTGACAAAGCAATACCTCAATCATATCACTGGCCACAATAAAAAATTTCTTTTCTTTTACCCCAAGATAACTACAGGACAAAATAGGGTAATGAAAACCTGTGAAAGTCCCAAAAGATGGGTAAAAATCAAAACTGGAAGAACACCATAGGTTACTCATGCATTCATATATTCATGCAAATAAAACCAGAAATAGGCATCCATAGATAAAATATAATAAAACCTTAAGTTCAAAATAAGCCAAAAATATGCAGTTCCAACATGCTACCAAAATCCAAAATATCCAAAATAAACCACCTAACTACAACAGTTCAAGCATGTCACCACGCATAAATAAATAAATAAACAGAAAAATGCTAAAAACTCCCCCAAACTAGAACTGACCAATGCCCTAAATGGCTAGAATGTGCAGTAGAAGCTGGAGCTACACCCACATCCGCTGCAGTATCGCCCTCAGCATCATCATCATCCCCCTCCTCATCCTCGGCCTGATCGCCCTTTGGCGGAGATGGAGGCAGGTATGGTGGGAAGACAGGAGGGCTCTGGAAACTGGTACGGCATGAAGTCCATGTCGTCACCCCCTGAGGCTGCATAGATGCTGGCCACCGTGTTGGCAAACTCAGCATGATACTGTGCAAATATATTCTGCCTCTGGGCAATAGTGTCCTGTCTACGGCTGAACGAGGCCATCCTGCTGTTGATTGTGTCAATCTTCTGGTGCATGAGGTCCATTGAAGCCATCAGCGCAACAAGTGGACCAGCAGAGGTGGAGCCAAGATCTGGAGTCTGGGTAGAAGTCTCACCCTCAATGGTAAGGGGCGGATCAGAACCTGGTAGGTACCCCTTGCCACACTCATGAGAAATGCCCTTGGGCCAAACAGTAAACCTCTGAATGACATGGTGATCGATGACTGACATGGGTGCCTGAGTTGGGTTATCCAGTCCCCACTAAACTTTGGCTCGCTTGCAGAGATGGGTGATGAGAGAATGGTGTGGAAGGCCTGAACCAATGTTACTCTTTATTGCCTTTCTAATGGACTCCTGAATGATCACCCCAATATCAACATCCAGCCCAGTGATCATGGCAAAAAGAAGCACAACCCGCTCTCAGGTGACATTGCTGAGGTGACGAGTAGGCATGATGTTGGAGCAGAGAAAGGCATACCAAGCCTTTCCATAGCGACTGAGGGCTGGCTGTGGGAAACTCATCTTTTCCCCCTGAAACTCGTTCACTTTCCAGGCTGAGCCGGGCTGGCAAAGCCGCGTAATAATATCATCCTGGCTATAACTGCGGTAGCCCCACTCCTGAAAATCCTTGCCATTAAAGTTGGGCACGTCAAACATTGCATTTATGGTCTTACTGTCATACTTCACCAATTTGCCCCGGACAGTGACCTCGGCTAGCCCCTCAGCACTGGTATTGGCATAAAACTCCCGTACCACTGAAATAACTGCATAATCGGGTGGCTTATTGAAGTGGATCCACTTTCTTTTCATAATCATCTCAGTTAATTTTCCATCCTTATTGTGGTCTGGCCTAAACCCATGTTCAGGCAGAAGGTTTCTCTTAGCAAAGGACTTGTTGTAACGATTCCACACCTCAACACTTACAAACTTTGATTGGTCCCATTGTGGGGCCGATGAGGAGGAGGAACCACCTATGCTAAGGCGTTGACGCTTTGGTGCCATTACAAAATTCAAGCAAAAACACAAGCCAAGTGAAATCAAATTCCCAACAACAAAAACCAATGCAGAACTCAGCCCCAATGCAAGCCAAACCCAGTGCCAATGCAAAACAAATTCAATGGTCATGCTATTCAAATTCTAAGTTAAGCCCAAACTGAACCAAGATGCTACACAGGCAAAATATCAAACAGGTGGTGTGCGTTACAGAAAACTGATCAACACAACCTAAGCCAGAAATCAAAACTCCACCAACTCGTTGGGCACAGTAGAATAAGCAACCCAAGATGGAATCCAAACACAAATTACGGCAATAATCACCCGAGTTCTAACACCCACAGTGAATGAAAACAACTCCAATAATTTCAAATAGAAATTGAAAACTTACTTGGTGAGAATTGGAGAAAATTGTCAGATGTGATGTGATGAATCCCACAATCAAACCAAAATCAAGACTTAGCGCGTTAGGGCTTAGGATTCGGTTGCAGCAAGGGCTGGACTTGTGATTGAGAGAGAGATTTAGTTATGGCTTTGCTGCTATAGAGTGCACTGCTGGTGTAGGTAAGTTGGGGGTGGAATGCCGAGCATTAGGGCACTTTAAAAACTGAAACACAACACTCACGCTGCGGCGTGAGGGGTGGTATGTAATACTCACGCTGCGGCGTGAGTTCCTTGCACTAAATTAAATGGCTCGATGTAGCGTGAACCATAGGTAAAACTGGTCACGTTGCAGCGCAACTCTCCAGTAACATCAGACGTTGGTGACGCTGCAGCGTGGATTGGCGCAGCTGCAGCGTGAGCTCCTGACTTGGGAAGGCACGATGTTCATGTTGCGGCGTGGCGAATGCATTGTAACCTCACGTTGCGGCGTGAGCCATTTTGAACTAACAAGACCGGCTCGCTGAAACGTGGACCATAGGCAAAATTGGTCACGCTGCAGCGCAACTCTCTAGTAGCTATGTAACCTGGTGCCGCTGTGGCGTGAAGAATATAGCTTAGCTTCATGCTGCGGCGTGAGTCCCAGCTTGGCTCAAAAAATTAATGCAGTTCCTGCATTAACACAAGGGATGCCTGTTAGCAAATTCGACCCAAATTTTCTAGACTAAATTAGCATGCTAATTCATAGAGCATATGGACCCTAAAAAAATGACACAAACAACCATGAATCAACACTAGCACAAATGCAAGATACCCATGGAAGATACTCATTAAACTATACTATCATACTATTTACACTCGCAAATATGACTAGTGGCTACACAAACTGTAAAGTATAAACAATAAAACTATTGAACTGAAACAGAAAGCGTAAAAAGGATAGAAATCGATACTCGGGTGGGGTTGCCTCCCCACCAAGCGCTTGTTTTGTAGTCGTCAGCTTGACTATCCGCCCGGTTCATACCGGGTCACCAAGGGTGATTGAAGTCGTTTGGCAGTCGACTTCGCCGCCCCAATAATGCTTCAAACGCTGACCGTTCACCTTGAACGTTCTGTCGGAGTTAGGATCCTCCACCTCAATTACACCATGAGGATATACCTTAGCTACTGTGAAAGGTCCTGACCATCGGGACTTCAATTTCCCAAGAAATAACTTCAGACGGGAGTTAAAGAGGAGCACTTTCTGCCCCGGTTCAAATTCTCTCAGAACAATCTTCTTGTCATGCCACCACTTTTTCTTTTCCTTATATAACTTAGCATTTTCATACGCTTGGAGACGGAACTCGTCTGATTCATTCAGTTGTAGCAGCCTTTTTTCACCAGCTGCATCCATATCGAAGTTTAGCTTTCGAATTGTCCAATAGGCATTGTGCTCCAACTCGACTGGGAGATGGCATGCCTTTCCATATACAAGCCTATACAGAGACATTCCGATAGGCGTTTTGTAGGCAGTGCGGTACGCCCATAATGTATCATCTAGCTTTTTGGACCAGTCCTTGTGGTTAGGGTTCACTATCTTTTCCAAGATCCGTTTAACCTCCCTATTGGACACCTCCGCTTGACCACTAGTTTGTGGGTGGTAAGCGGTGGCTATCTTATAGGAAACCCCATATTTTGCAAGGAGGGCTTCAAAGTACTTGTTGCAAAAGTGCGTGCCCTCATCACTAATGATGGCCCGAGGTGTGCCAAACCGAGTAAAGATATTCTTTCTCAGAAAGTTTAACACAACCTTAGCATCGTTAATAGGCAGAGCTACAACTTCCACCCACTTAGAGACATAGTCCACAACGACTAGAATGTACAGGTTATTGTAAGAGGATGGAAATGGACCCATAAAGTTTATCCCCCAGAAATCAAATAACTCAACCTCAAGGATGTTCTGCAGTGGCATTTCATGCCTCCTCGAAATGGTTCCTACCCTTTGGCAATTATCGCACCGCGATACATAGGAATGAGCGTCCTTAAACAGGATTGGCCAGTAGAAACCAGATTGAAGCACCTTTGTTGCAGTTTGTTTCCCCCCCAAAGTGCCCTCCATAGTTAGATGAATGACAATGGTGGAGCAACCCTCAATCTCTCCTTCAGGCAGACACCATCTCAAAATCTAGTCTGCACATAATTTGAACAAGAATGGTTCATCCCATAGATACTGTCTAACATCATGCAGGAATTTCTTCCTCTGATGATAGTTCATGTCAGGTGGTAGCACATCATAAGCAACATAATTAGCAAAATCTGCAAACCATGGTGCTACACTCTTGACCCCGCATAAGTGTTCATCCGAGAAGAAATCATCGATATCAAGCTCATTTTCTTTCGAGTTATTTGGATTCTCCAGTCTCGATAGGTGATCCGCCACTTGGTTTTCAGTTCCCTTTTTATCACGAATCTCCAAATCGAATTCTTGGAGAAGAAGAACCCAACGAATCAACTTAGGCTTTGCATCTTTCTTAGAGATTAGATATTTGATCGCCGAATGGTCAGTATACACAATGACTTTAGTTCTGATGAGATATGGACAGAACTTGTCAAAGGCATATACTACTACCAAAAGCTCTTTCTCAGTGGTTATGTAATTAAGCTGAGCATCTGTCAAAGTTTTACTGGTGTAGTAAATAGTGTGAAACACCTTATCTCTCCGTTGTCCCAACACTGCCCCGATAGCATAATCTCTGGCGTCGCACATGAGTTCAAAAGGCAATGTCCAGTCAGGAACCACTACAATAGGAGCTGAGACTAGTCTCTTTTTCAACAGATTAAAAGCTTCTAGGCAGGTCTCGTCAATCTTAAAAGGCATGTCCTTTTCCAATAGGCTACACAACGGCTTGGTAATTTTAGAGAAGTCCTTGATCAACCGCCTGTAAAATCCTGCGTGCCCCAAAAAACTCCTAACTCCTTTCACAAATGAAGGTGGAGGTAGATTATCAATAATATCAACCTTTGCTCTGTCTACCTCAATCCCCTTAGCAGACATTCTGTGTCCCAGAATAATCCCTTCTCTAACCATGAAGTGACATTTCTCCCAATTCAGCACCAGGTTCGTCTCAACACATCTTTTCAGAACTACGGTCAAATTATGTAGATAAACGTCAAAAGAACTCCCGAAAACAGAGAAATCATCCATAAACACTTCAAGCGTCTTTTCCACCATGTCAGAAAAGATAGACATCATGCAACGCTGAAATGTAGCAGTAGTGTTACATAATCCGAAGGACATTTTTCGGAAGGCAAAGGTCTCATATGGACATGTAAAGGTTGTTTTCTCCTGATCATCGGGTGCTATAGCAATTTGATTGTAATCCGAGTATCCATCCAGAAGACAATAAAATTCATGCCCAGCGAGTCTATCAAGCATTTGGTCAATGAATGGCAGAGGAAAGTGATCCTTGCAAGTGGACTTGTTCAGTTTCCTATAGTCCATACATACCCTCCATCCGGTCACTGTCCGTGTTGGGATAAGCTCATTATTCTCGTTAGACACCACTGTCATGCCGCCCTTTTTGGCACACATTATATTGAACTAACCCATGGACTGTCGGATATGGGGTAGATAATGCCTGCATCCAGTAACTTAATGATTTCAGCTCTGACAACCTCGTTCATAATGGGGTTCAACCGCCTCTGATGCTTAATAGAAGGTTTAGCCCCCTCCTCAAGGAGGATTTTGTGCATGCATACAGAGGGACTGATGCCCTTTATATCCGAGATAGACCACCCCAAAGCTGTTTTATATGTCTTGAGGACTGCGAGGAGCTTCTCCTCCTGTACCTCATCTAGTGATGCAGAAACTATAACTGGCAAGGTAGAAGCATCTCCTAGATAGGCATATCGCAAGTGTCTTGGCAAGGGCTTAAGATCAAGCTCAGGTGGTTCTATAATTGGTGGGTTTGACTGGGATGTGGGTGCTTCATTCTCTTTCAAAGATTCAAATTTTTGCTTAAACATATTTGATCCTTGGGCTGCTTCCAACCACTGAACATGCTCGAGATGAGAAAGATCCTCAGTATTACATGCTCCAATCAAAGTGGTCTCAAGCGAGTCAGGACATCAATTTTCATAGAATACTTCTCGCATAGCCTCGTCAATAACATCGACTCGAAAGCAATCATCAGAGGCACTGGGATACTTCATAGACTTAAAGACATTGAACGTTACTTCCTGGTCTTGTACTCTCATAATGAGTTCCCCTTTTTGTACATCTACCAATGTCCTGCCTGTTGCTAGGAATGGTCTGCCCAAAATGATAGGGACTTCCCTATCCTCCTCGCAATCTAGAATAATAAAGTCAGCCGGGAATATGAACTTGTCCACTTTGACGAGCACATCTTCTACTATACCCTTAGGATAGGTAATGGATCTATCAGCTAACTGCAGAGTCACACTGGTAGGCTTTACCTCATTCAGCCCCAACTTCTTGTAGATAGAAAGGGGTATCAAATTGATGCTAGCTCCTAAGTCACATAGGGCTTTTCCGATGAACTGATCCCCAATAGTGCACGGGATAGTGAAACTACCAGGGTCTTTCAACTTGGCTGGAAGCTTGCTCTGAAGGATTGCACTACATTCCTCAGTAAGTGCCATTGTCTCATAGTCCGCCATTTTCCTCTTCTTGGACAAGATGTCCTTCATGAATTTCACATAGCTGGGCATTTGTTCCAATGCCTCAGCAAAAGGAATATTGATGTGAAGTTTCTTGAAGATTTCCAAGAACTTTGAGAATTGCTTCTCAAGCTTTTGCTTCTGAAGGCGTTGGGGAAATGGTAGCTGTTGGGCTACAGGACTTGGCTTGCTAACAGTTGGGGTTGGTATTGTGGGTTTCTCCTTTGCACTCTCCTCTCCACCAGACTTGTCACAATTAAGCTCCACAATGTTTTCCTTCTCAACAACTTCTTGATGCACTGTTGAGGTTTCTCCTCCAGTTTCATTCAATATTGTGCCACTCTGAAGGGTGACTGCCTTGCATTGCCCCTTGCCCTCCCGTTTTAGGTTGACATACGTGTCACTTGGTAATGTGCCCATAGGACGACTATTCAAAGCAGTTGCCAACTGTCCCAATTGGACTTCCAGATTTTGGATTGCTGCCTCTTGACTGAGGCTCCTTGTTTCATTCTGAGCAATATATCTCGAGAGGAGATCTTCCACACTAGGTTTCCTGTCCTGTGGAGGTGGGTAAGATCCTTGAGAATGTTGTTGATTCTGAGATTGAAACCCAGGAGGGTGTGAATATGGTGGCTTGGTGGTAGAGGGTTGGGCTTGGGTGCTGTTATTGTTACTCCATGAGAAATTTGGGTGATTTCTCAGTCTAGGTTGGTAGTGTGTGGGGAGATTGGAATTTTGTTGTCGCCCATAGTTAGAGACATACTGAACTGATTTTGAGCTAATGGGACATTGTTCAGTCGGTTGACTTCCCGCACACAAATCACATGGCGCCATGACACTCTGCACTGGCTGTTTCCCCATGGCATGAACTTACTTAGCAAGGCTTTCAACATGTGCAGATAGTGCAGTAACTGTGTCTACCTCATACATACCGGCCACTTTACCCGGCATTTTCCTCTCCATTAGCCATTGATAATTATTTGTTGACATAGTTTCTAATAGCTCATAAGCCTGGTCATATGTCCTCCCTATAAATGCTCCTCCAGATGCAGCATCAATACTTGCTCTGGTTTGCCCTGATACCCCGTTATAGAAAGTCTCCACTAATAGCCAATTCGGCAGGCTGTGGTGCGGACACTTTCTTAACAGATCCTTGTTTCTTTCCCATGCTTCATAAAGAGTCTCAGCCTCTAATTGTGAGAAAGACATAATGTTATTTCTGAGCTTGGCAGTTTTCGCTGGCGGGAAGAACTTTGCCACGAATTTCTGGGCCAAATCAGCCCATATGGTAATTGAGCCCAAAGGGAGCGAGTGCAACCAACTTTTAGCCCTATCCCGTAGGGTAAAAGGAAACAGTCAGAGCCTGATTGCGTCTTCGGTCACTCCGGTGTATCTGAAGGTGTCACAAATTTCCACAAAGTTGACTACATAATCATTGGGGTCATCATTCGGCATTCCCCCAAACTGTAAATTGTTTTGGATCATTTGAATCGTGCCTGGCTTAATTTCAAAGCTATTTGCTGCAATAGCGGGCCTCTGAATACTTGCATGTAAATTTGTGACACGCGGCATTGCATACTCCCGCAGAGTTTTCTGAATTTCCTTGGCCATTATAGCTGGAATAGGTATTTCCTGAGCTCTCTCTCTTCTCTTTCGTCTAAAAATTCTGTATACCTCAGGGTCAAGAGGTAATAAATCCTGATCCCTGCGAGGTGGCATACACAGTCTAGAACACCTGAGAGAAAGATTAAACAGATAAATCAGTCTAAATTAAGATCGTTTTGAATTAGTATTAATATTTAAAAATAAATAATACTAAGTCCCCGGCAATGGCGCCAAAAACTTGTTGGTGGTTTTCACAACATATAAACTCGCGCAAGTATACGCGGTCTAACAAGTAGTATAGATAAAGTCGAGTGTCGAACCCACGAGGACAAAGTACTAAATAATCGCTCAAGTATTAAAATGTGTCTCAACGGTCTTATCTAAATAAGTGAATAAGAGTTGTGTGTTTTAATCTATAAGGTAAAAACAGTTAAATAGGGAAGCGAGTTATATCAAAGATGACAAGCTAGGATTACAACTCCCCTAATGCCTCACCTAATAATCGTAACTCTCCATTTAACTAACAAATCACAAGAATGGTTAACCGAGAACACAAAGTACACATAAGCCTCTTCCGATGGTCAAATGCATATCCCTTAACTAGATAAATCACAATATTCCTATGTGAAAATAACTAGTCTAAGGGTCATTAAAAGTAATCTCAATGGTTACACAAGGCAAATAGACATATTCCTATTCTATCATGCAATTTATGCACTCAATCTCTTGGGCAATGGTCATAGCAAGTGTTGTATTTAAGAAAAGGTATGACATCAACTTTCCAATATCAGTCAATACCTAAATCAATTCCTATCTCAAGCAATTGATAAATACGCATGAAATACAACAATCCATTCACAACATGATTCTCTATATAAATACGAGAGAAATTCACATTAAGCTAAGCATTAGGTTACATTGCAATCCTAGAAATGTAATTAGTTCATAACTATAGAACTAATTAACACAGTCATGTTGTTCAATATAATCAAGATTACACAAATGGATAACAAATTAGAAGCGAGAAAACTCCTGTGCGGAAGTGTTCTTGCTTCAACTGCTCTCCTTGTGTAGCTGCCTCCTTTTTCGCTCTAAGTTGTAGTTTCTTTCCTTTGTTGTCAGATATCTTTCAAAATGAGTAGCAGCTAGGTCAAGTAAGGAAGGCCAGGTGGCTGGGAACCGGAGCTCGCGTTGCGGCGTGGGCCTTGCGCCTTGCATTGGCGCTGCGGCGTGAACTCCGTGTCCTGGCCAAGGTGGGCTCGCTGCAGCGCCAAACCATGAAGGAATGGTGCCGCTGCAGCGTAAGTGTAAGGTGAGTTGGCGCTGCAGCGTGAGTCCTAGGCCTAGCCTTGGTGTTGCGGCGCAGGCTCCGTGTTTTTGCCAGCCAAGGGTCTTTTTACCCCTATTTACTTCAAATGAACACCTCCCACCTGAAAAGCAATAAAGCATAAGATAACAGATAAAACATAAATTTGCGTTAGAAGATAATATAATCAAACAATTTCTTAAGTGAATAGGAACCCGATTTGCAGGTATGAATCCAGCTCATCAGTCAATAAAGCGAGTTTCTTATATGAATCCCCGATAACAGCACGCGCAAGGGCTGGGGCATTTTTACGATTCGTTGAAATAGAAGGAGGCCCCAAGGCTATACTAAACTTCTCATCAAAAGAAATGGGAACTTTTGAAAGATATTATGATGGTGTAAGCTCACTATGATAAGGGAAGGAAAAGACGGAATTCCTTACCCAAGAGAAACCTTAACTCAAAAACGATCACCTGGTCGGTAAAATTATATCATTTGACTAAACAGGGGTCATTTCCATCTAAGCATATATACAGTGAACATGCATCACGATAACAAAAATGAATAAGCATGCAATGACTAACAAAGCGAATCTATACTAAAAATATTTGTTAATCCATACATAACATTTGGGCATATATACATAAATGTGAAGATCAAAATAAAATATACAGGAAAGAAGCACAAGCGCCCCAATAAATCTGGCATATCGACACTAATTCCCCTAATGTATGGCTCCAGGTGGAGGGAATCGAATCTTCAAGACCAGGCGAGGATGGCATGACAAACGAAGAGAATGGCTGCTAAAGCCGATCTACGAGGACGAGCTCCAAAGAGGCCCTAAAAATCATGGAACTACTTGGCGCGTGGGGATCCATATCTAATTCATGAAGAAAAACTTCGAGCGACTAATCAGGTATGTTTTCTTTTCAATTTGGTTCAACTGGTTATAATGTTTTCTTTAACAAAATAAGAAATATAAATAGGCATGTTAAGCGATCGCGATGCGTCAAAATCAAGTTGGAGAAAAATGAATTTTCAAATTATAAACCATATTTTATTAAAACGAAGCGTTTCAAAAAATTGAAATCTAAGATAAAGAGTTGCGAGACGTAAAAAGCTGGTCAAAAATATAAGTAGGGCAGGCAAGTAAGCGAGAAATGAATTGTCTCTTGTGATACGATTGGCAATGCGATGCGAATGGCGATTGGAGATATGATTGGTGATGCGAATGGCAATGCGATGCGATTGGACATGCGATATGTGATTTGCGATGCGATATATGATTACCCATGCGATTTATGATGTGATATACGATTTGCAATGAGATATGTGACTTGAGAGGTGATATGCGATTTGCGATGCAATGTGTGATTTACGATGAGGTGTGCGATATGCGATATGCGATTTACGATATACGATGTGCGATTTATGATGTGTGATTTACGATTTGCGATGTGTGATGCGCGATGTGCGATTTACGAGGCGATGTGCAATTTGTGAGATGATGTGCGATTTGCAATGCGATTGGTGATAATATGCGATTGGCGACTGTGATGACCTGAGAAATCGTATAACCTTGTAATTAGGTTTTCGATATTTATATCTAATAAAATAAAATTTTATGGATATTATTATGTGTAAATGTGATTGTATATGAAAAAAATTAAAGGTTGAATTATGACCTAAATTATGTTTATGTGTTAGATTTAAAGTGTTGTTGATTCGTAGAAGGAAAATAAAATTTTTCTGAGAAAAGACGTAAACACATTATTCATGTGACGCCCCCAAATCTGGGACACCTGAATCGTGGACCTGGTTCGTCACTATCTATTACATGCATCATACTATCGATAACTTATAGCGAAAATACAGGAATATTTACATTGATATAACATAAATAATCATATCCCAAGTCTCGAAACCAAGACTACTACAAAACATAACTTAATACATAAGGGTAATTAAGTCTTAGTACATCACAAGAATCAACGAGTCTTAATACATAATCAAAATGGTAATCTTAACGGTACCAAGCTAATCAGTAGCTTTGCCTTTGCCTTTATCCTTCCCAGAACTTTCACCACGAGCTCCACTAACTAAAATATTTTAAGAAAAGCAAGGGTGAGCAACAAATTTGCTCCGCAAGTATAATAACAATAATCGTGAATCATCACATGAGTACTTTATAGCTTACATGAGTTAAGAGAATAAAAGATAGCTCAAGAACTTGCTCAATTTCTACGAATGATCTCTTTAACATAATTGTAGGGCCTCTATGGACCGAATGATTTCAATGTTCCCAAATGGAGGAAATATTCTATACTAAGTAGTCATCATGACATTGAACTCTTACTAGAATCACTAGAAATTCATCTGATAACCCAACATACTAATACAATAGGTGATCAGCCTAATGTACCCGGTGTTATGCATAACTCCTTTATATATTATCGCGTGTGTGTCGGTTCCCCGACATACATACTGTTTTCCCTGCTATGAGGGTTATTCATCTCAGCTTTACATAGGAATCAAACCAAACAATTTGATCGGATAGCTTTACTTAACAACAATGATGATTAAACATACGTCTAGCCGAAATAATTGGCTTTGACATCTATCTTATGTAGTTCATGGAATATAGGACTTGAAAGCTTTAATAACGTGCGTTGAAGCATAGCTAGATAACGTGAACGATTATCAGTTCATTCTAAGAGTACTTGCAACATGACAATGAATGAAGTAAGGAACCTGTCCAGAATATCTTGAATAAGATAAAAAAACTCGCTTAATAGAGTAATACTTGCAACAATATACCACATTTGTATAAGATAGACAACTTGCTCAAATAAAAATAGTTGAGTAAAGAACTTGCAATAATATAGAATGATTGCTTAATCAATAAATAACTCGCACAATAAATAAAAGTTGTACGGTTGAGAAAACCTACCCAATATTAAATTGAGTTAAGGTAAGGAAACTTGTCCAATACAAGGGTTAGACAAGCGTTAGAAAACTTGCCTAGTGCGTCTGCTACAATATTACAACACACGTTCCTTAATAACCTACACATGTAAATACATATTCATATAACAATTAGTCACATAAGGATTAGGTTTAAAACAGACGTTGCATCATTAAAACACATTGATTGCCACTACGACTACGCAGTCGGGGGTCTCGCTCCCCGGTGAGCGATCGGCTACCCAGCTCGCCGGTGAGCTGGCAGGGGGGTAAGGGTGCAGCGCCCCCTGGAAGCCAAACGTAAGTTGCAATCAGGTTATTCAATTTACGCCAACACCACTTTGGTTGACACTTGATATACAATTAAGCACTTAAGGCCTAACAGGATACAATTAACTAACGTGTCTAATCATTTTGTACAAAAATATAAGTTTTGGACTCGCTAAAAAAATTCACTCGGTCTGACCCGACCTGGTCCTAACCCGGCACTGGCGCTGCGGCGCCAGGCTCATTACTAGAACCCGCGCTGCGGCGCCGTTCTCGTGTCCCATCTCTGCCACGTGGCGTCGCTGCGGCGCCAAGCTTAATACTTGGAAGCGGCGTTGCGGCGTGAGTCCCGTTCTTTTCCCCTGATAGGCTTGACATTGCGGCATGAGTTGTTAAACTTACGAATGGCGCGGCGGTGCCAACCATCTAGTGGCCGGATTCTGGGCTTATGCCCAATTCGCGACCTCGAGCTTCTTCGACTCCAAACTCCATAACTCCTTCTATACACATGCAATTGGTCCATTTCGGACTCTATGGACTCCTAAGACATAGGGTACAACATATCAAAAATTTAGAGCTACCCATAAACATTAACATGACCAATTTTTGAGCCAAAGCACAGAGCCAGAACTCTATTTTTGTGTTCTTGGTGTTTTTCACCAAAATCAATACCAAATCTTCTTTTTAACTCCATTCCAACTGGGTTATGAAGATAACCCATGGAACTACAATATTGCAACAACAATTAAAGCAAACAATTACTCAATCAAGGCTTTACATTCCTCTAAATTGTCCGAAAGTTATTTTGTCCAAAAAGTTAAAAGTTTCATCCTTTATGCCAAGGTTCGGATCATTCATTGATTTTGTTCCACTTTGAGATTATTAATAGCTTACAAGATGTCTTGGTAATAATAAAAATCGACCACAACCAACAATTACAATAACAATTGCAAGAAATGCTCAAACCTAACGAGTTGAGCTCAAGAACACTTAGAACTCGAAAATTCTATCAAAAATCAAATGGAATGAATTTTTGGTTGATTGTTTACCTTATAAATCCCTTCTAGGTGCTAAGAAAATTGCTAGGCTCGATTGGATTGAGTTCCTTCTTCCTCCTTGGTTCATCGTGCTCCTTTTTCTTCTGTGTTCTTCTTCTTGTTCTTTCGCTTCTTCCTTCACTTCTCTCTCTCTCTCTATCTGCAGCTCTCTCACTCTCAATCTCTCTCTACCTTCAGTTAGTTTAGGGAAGGAATGGGAGAGAAGAAGTTTGAATGGAATGGCAGATTGGAGGGCTTCGGGAAGATGAAGGGAGTATGTCACGCCCCGAAAATCCACCTGCTAGCTTCTTTTAGCCAGGTTAGACTTCGTGCTGACTTGTACAACCTTATTCAAAACATTCATTAACTTAAAGGTAATGTATATGATAAGTTTCTATAAAAACTCGCAATATAATGGATTTGAATCGTATATAGAAATCTTAACTTCTAATAATCAGAGTAAAATGCGGAAAAGTGATAATATTATAAAATATCATTCTTTCGTGTTACATCATTTCCCAGGTTACTTGCTCTTCTTACAAATAAGTCCTAAAAGACTTAAAAACAAATCTCCATTTATCTATCTGAGACTTGCAGTATTAGCAACCAGTTAGTTCCCAGGAAAAAGGGGGCTTTCCGTTAAAACGCCGCGCAATTAAATGACCTAACCCCTTTCCTCGTCAGAACTTTCTAGACATTGCCAATAATGTTAATCTAGCATAGTTAAAAATGACTTCTACATCTTCAACTTTCTTTGTACCGCCAGAATCGTCTGGTAATTCTTCCTTAGCTGAAATTTGTTTTAAGATAATTGCAAGAATGAGCATAAGAATGCCCAACAAGTCTAACAGATATATATATATATGAGAAGAGAATCACCTTTTCAAGATATATATACAGAATAAGTTGATACAAGATTTCAACGATTATCAATATAGTGAACTGAGTGGTTCCCCACCCACGAACTAATGAATTAGTTCCCCGTCTCATCAACACTGCTACAATTGTATCAACAGTGTATATCGCTTCTACGATACCTCTACACTGCGACAAATGTTACCTCAGTGAGTTAGATCGGTTTCCTAACACATCTTAAACTCCTGCCCATACAAGAGAGTTGTTCAACTCAGATACTAACATAGTTTTCAATTGAAATTCAACAATCACTATCATGTTGCGCATAACATATAACAAGCATGTTAATGCACGGGGTGCAAAAGAAACAATACTTGCATAACAATAAACTTCATAAATAAGACATGTTATTGCACGGAGTGCATTTCAACAAATAAGTAGACTTGCCTGAATATGGATAATATGTTAACGCTAATTTTTCATTCCTCGCTCAATCTCTTGAAGTGTAAGCTCCAGAACTTTTATCCTCCAAGCTTTTCCTTTCCTTGGATTATGCTAGGCTAATTAAGCATTTTAACGATTAAATCTTTTAAGTTTTATTTCGGGTATCATAATCGCATATAAATTAGACTTCTTCTACAATATATGAAATAATTTTAGCATTATAACTGCTTACAGAATGAATATTTTTCAACTATATTTAAAATAAATTGAGCATTATAACTGCTTGAAAAATGAATATTCGGTTACTATGGTTGAAATAAATCGGGCATTATAGCTGCTTATAAAATGAATATTCGGCTATTATATTTGAGAAAATTTAAGCATTATAACTGCTTATAAAATGAATATTCGGTTATTATATTTGAGAAAATTTCAGCATTATCACTGCTTATAAAATGAATATTTTTACTAAATAGTTGAAGAAATTCGGACATAGTAACTGCTTATAAAAGTATATTTTCTAATATATAAGAGAAATAAATCGGACATTATAACTGCTTGTAAATAGGACTTTTGTACTATATATTTAAGATAATTTGGGCATTATAACTGCTTGTAAAAGTATATTTTTACTAAATATATATAAAGAAAAAATGAAAATAATAACTACTAGAATAATACCTCTTGTAGTTGCTAGCTTTACTTTCAATCGCGCAGCGCTTCGATGCTTAGAAAGTAATTTTTATCTCACGGTATCTCTCAGAATATAAATATAGAGTGTTTTTGCTCTTGAACTGCTCTTGAAAATAGTAAGGAATGAATGAACTGAGCTTGCTATTTATAGAAAAACTAAGTTTCACTAATTGCACATTAGGGGCTCGGCTTATTACACTTTGGTACCTAGGTTAATTACACTTTAGTACCTAGCAAATTCTTAAGCTCCTCAATGAAAATATCTTCTAAGCTCGACAGTGCAGCTTGCAATTGAACCTATCTTCTAAGCTCCTCAATGAAAATATCTTCCAAGCTCGACAATGCAGCTTGCAATCTAAGCTCCTCAATGAAAATATCTTCTAAGCTCGACAATGCAGCTTGCAATTGAACCTATCTTCTAAGCTCCTCAATGAAAATATCTTACAAGCTCGACAATGCAGCTTGTTACCATAAGCACGACAAAGCATTATATCAGTTTAAGCACGACAAAGCAGCTTACTAAAAAAATTTGTCGTGATACTTCTTGGTGAAATCGTGGAAAGCACGACAAATCATTTTGTCAATGTAAGCACGACTAAGCAGCTTGACAAAAAAAAATTTATTTGACCTAATTCATCGTTTACACTATATAATCACAAAACACCTACTTCGAAATATCATTTGGATCTTTATTAAGCACATAAATTTGAATCTCATTAGGGCTTAAGGTTTTAAACTTCTCGATACCTAATTTTAGGTTACTAAATTAACCTCTAACCATATACGATCGTATTTATAAGCCTCATAAATATTCAGGATATTACAGAGTAACCCAAAAATGTTCAACATTTTGGAAAATTGAGGCATTGAGCCTAGTAAAGAGCAGCATGCTGCCGATCATGCTCTCCTCTCTCTCCTCTGATTGGTCCAAGGGTTTAAGTTGGTTCTCACTTAGAGTAACAAGCAAAAATAAATATCCAAATACACAAAAATATACCCGAATACTTCCACTTTTGTACCCAATTTGGTAAATAGCTTTACCCAAAATTAAAATGGATACTCCCATAAAATATTCAGACGCATGAAAATAATTATTATGGAATTTGTCCAAATATTCAGAACTCCCATACAACACGATTGGGCTCAAAATGAAAATCCGACACTTGAAAAAATTATCATTTCGCACACGTGTATTACTGAAATTTATTAAGGTCGAAAAAGACGCAAAAATATTATAGCGTGAATAATGCTTCAGTAAACGTGCCCCGTGAATAGTGATTTTGTGATTTTTTGTGAAATCAATATATTCACCCAAACGACACAACAACACATAAAATTCAACACATACACATATTATAGGTTGTAACACCGCCTTTAAGCACATAACACATAATAATATAAATAAAAATAAAATTCATTATATTCACACATAAGCTCGGGTTACAAGGAAATTAAAAATTTTCGATTGTTACAATTCACGCGAAAAGTCCATGGTCTTGCAACCACTCAATATTTAAAAGTCAGTATGTTGTTTCAAAAATGCAAACAAGACATGTTTCAAGTGCTTTACAATCTTGTTCTATGGTCAAAGCATTTCTCAAAGAAAATATTTAGTTCTTGTGTATGTTATTATTAATTTCTATTACTTGTTGAACAATTGAATGCTCATTCTTGCTTTCAATATAAATGTGTTCAGCTAAGCAGGATCGAATAGAAGGGTCCGGAAAGGACAAAGGCAAGGGTAAGCTTAATGAATAGTCGTAGATAGTTAATTGTAATAGATAGACTTTTGTAATGTAAATAAAGTATCTATCATGTAATGAAATAATTAAAGGTCTTCGTACTTGGGATAGAGAACTCTGTTGTAATAATTGCAGTTATGTTATATATTAATATGTTAAAGGAGTAGTATCGTGTTACACTGAATACGGGTTTGAAGGTACCCAGATTTGGGGGCGTCACAGGTTGGTATCAGAGCTGTAGGTTAGAAACCTTAGGTGGGGACACCTTGGGCTATAACCTTAGGTCAGTTAGAAAAAGAGATACTAAATAACTCAAATAGAGTTTGAAAGTGATGGATTGAGGAAATTCATCGTAAAATGAAATAGAAATAACTTAAATGAAACTGTTATTTGTTATGTGTATATATAACTTGTATTATGTACTAATCGAGTTATTTAACTACATGTAGATATTAGGTGAAGGAATTCGAGTTGTTCATGTAGAACCCAAGGAACAGGTAGCTCCACAACCGATAGAACCACAACCAGCACCAGTACTAGTGCAGCTAGTGATAATAGATCATGAGTCTGACTCCGAGGATGATCCCGAGGAGGAACCGTTCGAGGAGGAACTCGAGGAGATATTAGAAGGAAGTGTAACAACTGAAGCTGTGCAGGATGAGGCAATACCAGTTGCAGGAGAAAGAGGGAATGACAATAACAATCCCGAAATAGAGGAGGCTTTAATACAGTTGGGAGCACTAGTTCATCATCTGATGGACTATGATGTTGAGATGAGTGATGAGTGTGTTTTATAAACACAGTTTAGGTACTTTTGGCCTTGATAATTTGTAAGTCTTTGGATATTTTATGTGGTTTAGTGTATTTATATCTTATTGTTGTGTAATATAATTTTGTATTACTTTTATATGTTTTTGTATTTTTTTATGTGTTTTTACTTTATTCTGTAGGAATTGGACTTGGATCGATGTTTGGGATGGCTTCGTTCGCACTTTCGTCTTACTATTTACATAGCAGCCACTTTGGTGCTTATTTGACCCTTGCTCCAGCCCTTATCTCTCAAAACTCAAAGAATGAAAGTTGTAGATCCACTTCTTAGCTTTTCAGAGCCTATTTAATCGCCTAATTCCGAGTTTGTATGAGAGATTTATGACCTTTTTATCAACAGGCATTGAAGCTGAATCGGGCAGTAGGCCGGACAACACCTCTGCGCTGAAAACCAGCGCCTCTGCACTGTATTGCAGTGCCCTTGCGCTTGTTCGGGCAGATTTGGACGATTTCAGCTCATTTGAGTCTAATTTTATGGGTTAGCTTAGGGTTTTACATGGGGCACTATAAATACAACATATAGCCTCCATTTTATCACATCTTAGACTTTTAAAATTAGTATTCTTGGAGGGTGGAGGCTAACGTAGAGCAAGAAGGATAAAAGGTAGCTCAAGCTCCCTAATAGGGAAGTTTGAGCAACCAACAACAATGAAAGGCTTGTTCCACCAACAAGGGCTGCAATACAAGGAAAGGAAAAGATCAAAAGGGAGTTCATCTCTAATCTTTTCATCTAGCTTTGTACTCCAAGGATGTTAGTTAGGTTTATTGCTTTGTTTATCTATTTTGATTTCAATTTTTGGTTTAAAATAGTAATAGAACTCATTGCTTATTTGAATTGATTTCTCTTCCTTTGATTATTATTGCTCATATAAATTAGTTATCATAACCTCTATGCTTATAGATTAATTACTTGGCCCGTAATTACCTTGGGAACCTATATGAAATTGACGAATAGATTATAGTGTTGAGACCTAGTTATGATATCATGTGAAAGTTAAAGATTCTTGTGGGTAAACAATAAGATTATGTGACGTATGCCTTGTTCATTGTCCTCAAGAATAGGTAACTTGCTGGTATTTAGGATAGAAACATGTCTAGATGTCGTATGCAACCAATTGAGAATCTAATCTTAATGACTTCTTATGCGAAAGCTGGTAATTGAAGGAGTAGTTAACGAGATTTTTCGTGACATGTGTCTTGTTAATTGTTCTTGAAATTGGTCTCTTGATAGTGTGTAGGATAGACATATACCTACATGCCGTATTAGGAAGATTCGTAATTGGCCATCAACAGAGGCTTTTTATATAATTGTGATTTCTCGGTTGACAATTCTATGTGGTTAATTGATCTAAAAGGGGAGTTAAGAGATTTGAACAAAGCATTGCACACCAAGTGTTTGACAAAATGCTTGTATGGGGGAAATTGTAATCTTCGACCTTTATTTATCTATTTATGTTATTTATATTTCATGTAATTTAGTTGTAACCTTTATTTATCTCTTAAATCAAATTGTTTAAATAAGACCGAGACGATATAAAATTGGTACTTGGGATACATTAGAGATAATTCCTCGTGGGATCGACAACTCTCTTATCACTTTATTACTTGTTGACCGCGTATACTTGTGCGTATTTATCGTTTACGAAATCGACCAACAATGAGTAATAGACTGCAAGTAGCCAAGAATAGGGCCTAGTACTATGAGGCTAAGTTGAACGAAATACAAGTAGAATTTCATGATCTAAATAATGTAAGGGATGGGGAGATTCAGGAACAACAGAGAACTGAGGAGCAAGTTCATAATCTCCAGAATGAGTTGAGAGGTATAAAACGGAAAGTAGATTTAATGAACTTTTCCTACACGACTTCGATGAAGAATGTTTAAGATAAAGTTTGGGCTTATCCGAATGAAATAGGTCAGTTCCACCGCTCCATCTCTCGAGCATGTGTAATTGCCATCCTTGAGAAAGAACGCATTAGCACCATTACCATTGGCCAAACCTTGAATGGAAATATATTTATGTGAAGCTGTGAAATAATGTTTGTAAATATGTGTACATGTTTGTAAATATGGTAGTATAGATATGTACTAAGAATCCTAGCTTTTGGTATTAGTAGCGGGATATCTTTTGAAATCCTAACTATGATGTTAGTTAAGGATTAGAGAATGAAAAATCTCTTTTTGATGTAAAGCCAGAAATGATATGTAAATAGCAGCAAGTGCTATGAGTGTGAAAATAGCCAGAGAAGCTTTTAGAAGAAGAAAATGTGTAAGAAGCTCAAATATATGTAAGAAACATGTTTAGTATGAAATAATATTAAATATGTTTTGAAATGAATATGTGTTAAGCATGGAATAAAAATGTTTTGACACAAGTACTAGTTTAATAATAATAATAATGTTATTAAACAGAAAAATGTCGTCAAAAGGAAGAGGTCGAGGAAGACCACAATTTAACAGAAATAGAGATGAGGAATCTAATAATGACAATGAAGATAGAAATGGAAACCGAAGGGACCCAATGCAACAGTTCGTAGACCTGTTGATAGGAGCCTTCCAAAATAGGGATCCTTCTAACCCTAACGTTAATATAAACCCTCCAGCAGTACATATAGCTAGCTTTAAAGATTTTAAAAGCGTAGGACCCCCAGAGTTTCTGTAATATTCTGAACCCTAATAAGATTTGTATATGTAAATTATGTGATTATTAAATGAAGTTTCTTATTCCGAATTTGTGTTATGTGATTGTATATTTTATTAAAGAATAAGGTCAAATAAAAATTTTTTCGAAACTGCTTAGTCGTGCTTACACGGACAAAATGATTTGTTGTGCTTCCGACGATTTCACCGAGAGGCATCTCGACAAATTATTTTGGTAAGCTGGTGTGTCATGCTTGGAAATGACGAAGTGATTTGTCGTGCTTCGGAATATTATATTAACTCATAAAAAAATCTAAATAAGTTAACTAGAGTTAAAAATGATAAATTGAATTATAAACCCTAATCAGAAAATCCTAATTGATAAAAATTATCCGAATTGGCGAACCGAAACCCTAATTGTTACACAAAAATCTTAATTGATATAATTAGATTCTAAGTAATGAATCATAACATTAATTATGAATCATTGAACTTAGATTATTCGAAAATTATTTCCCTCCTAGCTCGCAAAGTCGGATGGAGATAAAATTTCTAGAACTGAAGTAAGGAGATATGACTGTGCCGTATTACCAGCCAGGTTTAATGAGTTGACATGATTTGCTCAACATCAAGTGGATACTGAAGAAAGAAAATCCAGAAGGTTTGAGCAAGGCCTAAAACCTTGGCTCTATAATAAACTGTCAGTATTTCAGATTGGACCGTTTGGTACGATTTTTGAGAAACTAATAATAGCTGGAGGAGGGAGTGAGGCATTGAGCCTCCACAACAAGGAAAGGAAGAATAAAGGAAAGGCAGAAGGACCATTCAAGTCAGAAGGAGGCAGTGGAAGTAACAAGAAAAGGAAATGGAACAACTTTGGGAACACTAGAAACAACCAGGGAGATCAGAAGAGGAAATTTGAAGCCTGCAAGAACTATGGAAAGAGTCACACAAGAGTGTGTCCAAAAGGGAAAACTGCATGCTACAAATGTGGGCAGGAGGGACATATCTCTTCGAATTGCCCTAATCCGAGAAAGAATTCTGAATGTTTTGTTTATGGATCCATGGATCACTTGGTTAGGAATTATCCGAAGAAGGCAGTAGATGGGGGAAACAGTAGCAAGGGAAATAGTAGCGAAAAAACGACTACAACAGGTTCAGCTTTGCCAAATAGATCAACCGTCAGAACTTTTAATATGACGGTGCAAGATGCAGTTGCTTCAAAAGATGTAGTTTCAGGTTTTGTTCCGATCAACAATATAAATGCTTAAGTGTTGTTTGATTCAGGAGCAACCTATTCTTTTGTGTCACACGAATTTGCTAAACATTTAGACATACCTTTAACGAATCTAGAAACCCCTATAAATATAAAAGTCATTAATAAAGAAATAATTCCTGTAGAGCACGTCTATAGGAATTATTGGGTTAAAATAGGGGAACGTGAGTTGAGCGTAGACTTAATTCCAATTCAGTTGGGGGAGTTCGACATAATTTTGGGAATGGACTGGTTTTCAACCGTGGGGCAATGATAGCTTGCCAAAAGAAGTTAGTAAGCCTTAAACCTGCAAAACAATCAAAGGTAATATTTTACGGTAGTAAATCGCGAAGGCAGTCTCGTTGTTTAACAATGATGCAAGCAAAGAAGTTGTTATAAAAAGGTTGTGTGGAATACGTGGTGGATACCCAACAAGTCAAAATAGATATGAATCGGATTGCAATAATGGATGCGTTCGCTCATGTTTTCCCGAATGATTTACCAGGTCTGCTGCTAGACAGAGAAATTGAATTTGTTATTGACGCAGTGCCCGGTACGGCACCAGTTTCTAAAGCACCATATAGGATGGCTCCAGTGAAAATAAAAGAATTAATGATACAACTACAAGAATTGCTAGACAAGAAGTATATTCGACCGAATACATCTCCATTGGGAGCGCCAGTATTATTTGTGAAAAAGAAAGATGGATCGTTGAGACTTTGTATCGACTACAGAGAGTTGAATAAAGTAACAATTAAGAATAAATATCTGTTGTCCAAGATCGATGATCTCTTTGATCAGTTGAAAGGGGCAAGGTGTTTTTCCAAGATAGACTTGAGAAGTGGTTATCATCAGTTGAAAGTAAGAGAAGAGGATGTTCTGAAGACAGCATTCAGGACTCGTTATGGTCATTACGAGTTTCTGGTAATGTCATTTAGATTGACAAATGCGCTAGCCGCGTTTATGGATATGATGAACAGAGTGTTCAAGCAGTATTTGGATAAGTTTGTAGTAGTGTTCATAGATGATATCCTAGTCTACTCTAAGACACAGAAGGATCATGCAAAACATTTGAGAATAGTGCTGTAAACACTAAGAAGGGAGAAGTTATATGCAAGATTCACTAAGTGTGAATTCTAGTTAAAAAGAGTTCAATTTTTGGGACACGTGATCGATAAGGAGGGTATATTCGTGGATCCAGCAAAAGTAGAAGCAGTAATGAATTGGGAACAACCAAAGATGCTGACCGAAGTGCGTAGTTTTCTAGGGTTAGCAGGTTACTATTGGAGATTTATTCAAGACTTTTTAAAGATAGCTACCCCATTAACTAATTTGACAAGAAAGACCGTGAAATTTGTGTGGTCGGAGAAATATGAACAGAGTTTTCAAGAACTCAAGAAAAGATTAAGTGAAGCGCCAATATTATCTTTATCAGACGAGATAGGAAATTTTATGGTATATAGTAACGCGTCACATAGAGGACTAGGTTGCGTGCTTATGCAGCACGGGAAGGTCATTGCATACGTATCACAACAACTGAAAGATTATGAAAAGGGATATCCTACTCATGATCTAGAATTGGCAGCAGTAGTTTTTGCCTTAAAAATCTAGAGGCATTATCTATATGGAGAGAAATGTGAGATATATACTGATCATAAAAGTCTGAAATATATCTTCACATAAAAAAAGTTGAATATGAGACAAAGAAGTTGGTTAGAGTTGATTAAGGATTACGATTGTGAAATCCTTTATCACCTAGGTAAAGAAAATGTTGTGGTCGATGCCTTAAGCAGAAAAAGTCGAGAGAAGTTGACTGTGACACCCCCAAATTCAGGTACCAATACCTCGAATCTGGTGCTCACAATAAAGTACATCCGTACACCTCTAAACAACATAAATCAACTAATGTGGAATAAATAAACATGTGTTGTTCATTACAAACGGTTTACTACGGTCTCAAGGTCTATAACCTTAAACAAATACATCGCAGAATACATTAATAATACAAAATAATTCCACGATTACATAACGGGATAGTACATATAATTATTCCTTAAGCTTCTCTTTGCCTTTGTCCTTCTTGGAACTCGTCGGCTTAACTGCAATAGGTTCATGATATAGCAAGGGTGAGCAACTACTTTGCTCAGCAAGTTTAAAATGAATAAAGAAGATATATCATGAATGAATGGGAATAATAATCGCATAGTTCAACAATTTAAGAACGTTGAAGAAGTAGCTGACAATCTAATCAAAGTTCAAATGAAGTAATGAATATTGATTATTTACTGCTGAGTGGTCCAATCGACCATGAACTTTTTGGCCCCAAGAATCAATTATTCAACTGACTCTTTTAGAAGTTGGCCCGTCAGTAGTACGTGAGGGGATCAACCTCTCGTACCCTATGTATATGCATAACATTTAACTTTGACTGCATCGAATAGCCGACACATTAAAATCCCCTAATTAGTGTTTGGTGTTTAATAACAAAAATTATTATTTGAATTCTTAGTTTCATATTATAATTTTCATATGCAAAATTTTCTTGAGTATGTGTCAAAATTTAGGATTTTTATGATTTTGATTAAATTTTTTAGTATATAGTTGGTGTTGTTTTGTGACAATGTTGAATAAATTTTTTTTAATAATATTTATTACTACCTTTATCTTGTAATTTTTTTTAATATATTTTTTCTTTTTTTGAGTAACAACATTTGTCATTTTTACTGTAAATAATTATACTTAAGCGTGACTTATGTTTAGTTTAATATTTGAGAAAAATAATTAACATAATTTTTAATACTTTTTTATATAAATTATAAGATTCGTTCTGTAACAAGTTTTGTCTAAGTTTGCTCTAAGTAAATTTTAATATTTGGAAAAAATAATTATAATTTTTTTTGTATTAATTTGCATTTTTATTGGTATTAAAATTTTACTTTTTAATTACAAAAAATTATGTTTGAATGTATATTACGTAAATTTTAATATTTAAGGAATTTAATTAGCAAAAAGTGTATAAATTTATTTTCTTGATAAAATGAATATTTGTTATTTTTTGACATTTATGTTATTTATTTATAATTTAATTAATTAGATCAAATTAAGTGAAAATGATAATATACATAGTTATATTTAGTGGATATATTAAACATTATAATTGAAGGGTGTATTGAATATTATATTAAAAATATTTATGGATATTAGTTAGTCAACCACACCAACCACACTAGAGGGGTACTGACTGTTACTTAAAAAACTAAATGGATGGTGAGTATTATTATAATTATCTACAGGAGGTGTCAATATATTTTACTCTAATAATAATAATATATTATTTATATTTACTAGTGGCTGAAGCACGCGTGATACGTGTGATATTAATAAAATACATATTATATTATCCAAAAAATATAAATATCGAAGTAGTTTACCAATTCAAACACCCGCCATCTACTCACAAATTTTTATTTACAATAACTAAAATTACCCTTTCAAATATTGAACTCCGGCTCACTGTACCACTTTATTCTTTATCCCGTCTTTTGGATCTAATTTGTCCTTTCGGTCTACAAAATCAAATGTTCAAACATGGAACAAATATCAAATATTTTTATTCCTTGTTACACAAGAAAAAAAGTGATTAATAAAATGTACAATAAAACTATTTTTGTGAAAAGAATAAAGTATTATGGAGATCATAGATTAGCGTAAGAGAGTGTATTGTAAAACTTCACATGTATTAGAGGAGATGAGATAGAAGAATCCTAACAAATCTTCAATAATAGTACTCCTTTCGTCCCAAATTAATTACTCAATTTTGACTCTTTTAAGTCAAATTGACTATTTTTAGAATTAATAATTAAGTATATATAAATATATTTCTAAAATTATAAAAATTGGGGTTAGTAATAAATTGTATATACTTTCTTTTGGTTATAATCTCTTCACCTATATTTTAGCAGAAATAGTAAAAAGATTAGTTTTAAAAATGGTCAATTTGACTTTAAAAAGTCAAAATTGAGCAATTAATTTAGGACGAAGGGAATAGTTATTAGATAACATTCAATAACTGCATAATGACATCTTCAAAATTTTAAAGATAAAGATAAAGTGTAACTCAAAATCACTAAAAGACGGTTATAAAGGCGGGAGGCTCTAATATGAGATACTCCATTTGTTTTAAAATTAGAGATATATTTTCTTTTTAAATTCATTCCAAAATTAGAGATACATTTTGACATGGTGTTCTTAATTTATTATTAATTTTTCACCATCATTTTTCATATCACACCACCATAACTAAATTTCAAATTAATACTAAGGCTATATTTGAGAAAATAAAATTATACTTAAAAATTATTGTTTTACAAACATATCTCTAATTTTAGAATATCGAGAATATTTATTTTAAAACTAAATTAAATTAAAAGTGAAGATTATTAAGAGCCTATTTGGTAACATACTTATAATTAATTTTAAGAAATAAAAAATATGTAATTAATTGATTTTAAAATTATGTATAATTATTTTTTATAATAACTAGTTTATAGGCACACACTACGTGCGTTAAAAGAGGAAAAATGAAATGATAAAAAATATATATGAGATGAGAGATAGTGGGAGAGAGAAAAGGATAAAAGTGAATAAAAAAAGTTTAAAAGGAAAATCACAAAAATTACCACTTTTTTTTACACCGTTCCTTCCTCTCGCTTTATAGATAGACTAGTTTGGTAGCCCGTGCTAAGCATGGGTATGTTTGATAAATTAGGGGTTAATTATGAGGTTGTATATGTGAAAACAGAAATGGCTGCTAGCTCAAAAGGAATCACAACATTTATCATTGAGAAGGGAATGCCTGGTTACTGCACCTTCTGTTCCTATTTATGAAGTTGGTCAAAAGCCTACTGTCTACGCGTTCAAACTGGTCTTTATAAATTCTCTCAATTTGGGAAGGGGTAACTATGTTGTATATGTTTTATAAATGAAATCAATATCAATAATTAAACCAAATGAAATAGAAACAGTAGCTCAATTGTAAGTTTGCAGAAACACGATCAAAGATACAATCAAATTGTAAAACGCAACGGAAAATGAAATTAAAATTTTTTGCAACTTCCCATGAATCACCTTATGCATAACGATTAATTGATAGAAGAAGAACAAAAAATTATACTTTTGAAGATTCAACTCTTGAACCGCTACAAGATTAATTTCTTAGTTTCTTTAAGTTCCTCCAATGTCTTTTGAAGATTCAACTCTTTGATTTCTTCAAGCTCCTCCAATATCACCAAATTCAAGGATCAAACATAAGCTACAAAGCGTATGTAGCACTCTAAAGGTAATCCACCAAGAATGATTATACAAGGAACAATATTTGATTTCTTAGAAATCTTGGATGGTTAATCCAATTAGTGCTTTTATTTCTAACTCTTAAGAACAACAAGAACTATTCTTGAAGAACACTTAGATGATCTATTATCAACAACTTGATCTAGTTCCCATACACAAATTGATCTCTAACTTGGATGTGTTCTTGAATGAGATGGAGGTTAGTTGATTCACCAAGTTAATTAGGAAACCCTAATCTCATTAGGATACTTGCAAGTATACAATACTTATACAAAATGTAAGTATTTATTTTGCTCCTAACCCACATGTTATTCATGTATGCAACTAACACATGTTATTCATGTAGGCAACTAACACATGTTACTTGTGTATGCAACTAACACATGTTACTTGCTTAATCAACATTAAGCAAGTATTTGACCAATCATTAATTTGTATTTGCATTTAATTTAATTTAAGTCTCAATCTAATTAAGAATTAAATGATAATAATAATAATAAGATTTCTCTCATTAATTTATAATTCAATATTTCTACAAATATATCATTATAAATATTAAGCATTTCAATTTATTCAACTAATAAATTAAATACTTAATTTATTATCATTAAGCCAATTGTTCCCAATATAATATTATTCTTTTGCGGTGTGACCCTTTAGGTTCAATATTATGCCGGTAGTAGAATAAATAAATTAGAACCATTCTAATATTATTTATAATGAATTAAACTCCTTTAATTCATATATAAATAAATAATATTTATTCTACATCATGAGTGACATCTTACGATAATGTATCATGACTATCCGTATAATATGAAATCAACGTTTAATCACATAGAACCTATTCAGTAGTAGTTATCGTACAATTCAATCCTTCTACCATATAATATCCCGATTAAATATAAGACATGGATTTACTGACAAGTTTTATTTTATTTAATCATATGCATTTCGATTTAAGAATTCACAACTCTGATTAATGTAAATTAGAAACTCCTTTCTAATTTTCATTCAATCCTGGCCAGGGATTTCTGAGCTGTCATTTATCAAATCGCATAGGACATTCTCTCCCTTTATCAGAAATGGTAGATCCTTTGTCGATCATTCACCTACCTCCGTATATATTTTATTATACCCGTACATATCCTATAACATACACTAAGGTATTAAGGAATATGACAAAGTATAACTCAGCATACACAAGGTACTATGATGATCTCAAGTCCAAGGATCACTTGTACTACTATCACTTTAAGAACTTCCTATTGACAGGTGAATAAAACTCCATTAGGGTTCTTTAAGCGAGTCACGTTCAGTGAATTTATTCTCTAATAAGCACCTACATACTAGATTTAGTGTCTCCACATAAATGATTATGAGATCAATTATTATCTTCAACAGATCAAGCATAGTATGTACTAATCTATCCGGAATCAGTAATCCCTTTATTAGTGATCCATCGATTAGGAACATTTTAGTTTTGAGCTTTCTTGAATTTAGATCTCATTAGCATGATCTCATCATGATTCTAAAAGCATTGCTCTAAAACTATGGGTTTATCACATTTATTAATTCAATCAATTAACATGGATAAAATATGCCTTTTATACTATTATTAATATTTGAATAAGATTACAAAGTAAATGCTTATTACATCAAATGTAATTGGCTTGAGGGCATATCACTTTCAATCTCCCACTTGCACTAAAGCCAATCACCTTTGATAGACTCCACGGCACGCTTGCGTGAGGTGGTCGTCGCCCGGATCGTTTCTAGCAAGCTATTTTGAATGGAACTCTCTCGACACCGCAACCCAACGTCTATAAGGAGACGAGAACCTTGGTACAATCGATCAAGTAATGAATCTGCGTTGAATGGAACATCAACGACACCTAAACCTCGTGTTTATAGAGAAATAAGAACCTCGGTACAATCGACGATTGATGTGGTAGAAGACGCCACACACAACTATGACTTGTTGTATGATAAGTTAATTTGAATCTTAAAGAAGAACTAAGAAAATAACTTAGAAATCCTTCAAAGAAGCAAAAGTAGAGAATATCTCTCAATTGAATAAAACTCAGAATATTATTGAATTGTCTCTTGAATTACAATCAAAAACTTATTTATACTAACTATGAAACCCTAGAATCCATAAAGGAAATAACAATTGATTTGGAATCAAAATCCTATCTTAAAATATCCTAATTACAATAGAATTATGAAAGTATATGAAGATAAGGAAAGAAATCTGATCAAAACACTTTGTTGGAATCCGCGCCCATGCCCAAGCGCCTAGGCGCTTGGATTTGTACCAGCTGGAGCGCTTTAGGCGCTGGTTCACAGAAACGTCCAACAAGGCAAGCGCTTTAGGTGCTTGAAACATAAAGGCTAGAGCGCTTTAGGCGCTCGAACAAAAATTTTGAATTATGTTTGCTTCATGACTTGGTCCCCACACTTGTAGCACATTCACAAACTTATGTTCCAACTCCAATGCCTTTACAACCATATCCCTATCATTCCAAGCTTCTTGAATCAACCCATTAAGCCCTTCCTTGAAGCATTTTGCTCGTGCTCTCGTCACTGGTCCAACTGGAACTTGTAGCACATTCATAAACTTATGTTCCAACTCCAACGCCTTTACAACCACATCCCTATCATTCCAAGCTTCTTGAATTAACCCATTAAGCCCTTCCTTGAAGCGTTTTGCTCGTGCTCTCATCACTGGTCCAACTGGAACTTGCACCGGATCCACTCCATAGCTCCCGACCTTGTCCTTGCTAAGCATGTCCTCATCATTCCTCTCCTCTTGAAAAGGATTCGTCCTCAAATCATCAACTACATCAAACGGACTAAGGTCAGAAACATTAAATGATGCACTAACATTATACTCACCCGGTAAATCCAGTCTGTAAGCATTGTCATTAATGTGCTCGAGAACTTGAAATGGACCGTCTCCTCTAGGAAGTAATTTTGAACGTCGCTGAGCTGGGAATCTTTCTTTCCGCATGTGTAACCACACCCAATCTCCCAGTTCAAAAATAACTTGATGTCGACCCTTATTGGCCTGTTTGGCATATTGTTCCGTCCTCCTCTTAATGTTGAGTTGTGTTTTCTCATGTATCTGCTTAACGAATTCAGCTTTTTGCTTTCCATCCATATTAGTATATTCAGAAACACGTAATGGTGATAAATCCAACGGTGTCAAAGGATTAAAACCATATACAATCTCAAATGGTGAAAAATTAGTAGCAGAATGAAGAGATCGATTATAAGCAAACTCAACATGCGGTAAACATTTCTCCTAATGCTTAATATTCTTCTTAATTATCACCCTTAACAATGCAGATAAAGTCCTATTTACTACTTTCGTTTGTCCATCAGTTTGAGGATGACATGTAGTTGAAAATAATAGTTTAGTACCCAATTTACACCACAATTTCTTCCAAAAATAACTCAAGAATTTAGTATCTCTATCTGAAACAATGGTTTTAGGCATGCCATGCAAACACACAATTTCCTTAAAGAATAAATCAGCAACATGGGATGCATCATCAGTTTTGTGACATAGAATAAAATGTGTCATCTTTGAAAATCTATCCACAACCACAAATATAGAATCATTACCATGCTTAGACCTAGGTAAACCCAACACAAAATCCATAGATAAATTAACCCAAGGTTCACTAGATATAGGCAATGGTGTATACAATCCTTGGGGTTGAACACGAGATTTAGCCTGACGACAAATAATGCACCTATCACAAATTCTCTCCACATCTCGTTTCATATGAGGCCAATAAAAATGCTCTTTCAAGACAGATAAAATTTTGTCAACACCAAAATGACCCATTAAACCTCCCCCATGTGACTCCCTAACTAACAACTCACGTAAAGAACATGCAGGTACACACAACTTATTTTCACGAAATAAAAACCCATCAACTTTGAAATATTTACCCACAACATTCTTTTCACAAGTTTTAAACTCTTCACAGAAATCATGGTCATTCACATATAAGTCTTTAATTCGTTCAAAACTAAGTAATTTCGTATCAAGAGTATTTAACAACACATACCTCTGAGACAAAGTATTTGCTACGACGTTTTCTTTTCCTTGCTTGTATCGAATGACATATGGAAATGTCTCAATAAACTCCATCCATCGTGCATGCCTTTTGTTCAACTTATGCTGACCCTTCAAGTACTTCAATGATTTATGATCGGTATGAATCACGAACTCTTTAGGCCACAGGTAGTGCTGCCATGTCTCCAACGCTCGCACCAATGCGTACATCTCCTTATCATAAGTAGGATAGTTTAAAGCTGCCCCACTTATCTTTTCGCTGAAGTACGCCACCGGCTTCCCTTCCTGCATTAACACAGCTCCAATTCCCAAACCTGAAGCATCACACTCAATTTCAAAGGTTTTAGCAAAGTTAGGTAAAACAAGCAAATGAGCGTTAATCAATTTATCTTTAATCAATTTAAACGTTTTTTCCTGCTCTTCACCCCATTTAAACCCTACACTTTTCTTGATCACTTCCGTTAAGGGTGCTGTGATGTCGCTGAAGTTCCTCACGAACCGTCGGTAAAAACTAGCCAATCCATGAAAGCTTCAAACTTGGCTCACATTTGTTGGACTCGGCCATTCTCGAATTGCACGTATCTTCTCTTCATTGACTTGGACTCCCTGTGAACTCACAACAAATCCAAGAAACACAATTCTATCCGTGCAAAATGTACATTTAGCCATGTTAGCAAACAACTTTTCTTTACGATGTACATCTAAAACAGATTTTAAATACAATGCATGTTCTTCCAAGTTTTTGCTATAAACCAAAATATCATCAAAATACACAACAACAAATTTACCTATGAATGGACGCAAAACATGATTCATTAGATGCATGAAAGTACTAGGAGCATTAGTTAACCCGAAAGGTAACACTAATCACTCATACAAACCATACTTTGTTTTAAAAGCTGTTTTCCATTCATCCCCTTCTTTCATTCGAATTTGATGATACCCACTTTTTAAATCAATTTTTGAAAACACACAAGATCCATGTAATTCATCTAACATATCATCTAAACAAGGAATAGGATGTCGATATTTTACCGTAATATTATTTACCGCTCGACAATCGATGCACATCCGCCATTTCCCATCCTTCTTTGGCACTAAGATCACTGGAACTGCACATGGACTCATGCTCTCTCTTACGAACCCTTTCACCAAAAGTTCACCAACTTGTCTTTGTAACTCCTTTGTCTCCTCAGGATTACTACGATAAGCTGGACGGTTTGGAATGGTAGCACCGGGTACGAAGTCAATTTGATGCTCTATTCCCCGAATCGGTGGTAATCCTTGTGGAAGCTCCTCGGAAAATACATCAACGTAATCCTGTAAAAGAGATGAAACAACACTAGGTAACAAAGAATTGTTAGCGTTAATATTCAAAAACGCCTCCTTATACCGAAGTATAATCATCGGCTGTTTAGAAACCAAAGCTCGTCGCACATCACTCTTTTTTGCATATATATTTGTTTTTCTCTCATCATCTCTTTTTTTCCTCTCTTTCTTTTTCTCTTGATTTTTCTTTTCTTCACTCTCTTTTCTTGAAACAAAATATCTTTGCAAGTGAACTTGATCCTCATGAACTTGTTTTGGCGACATAGGACAAAGAGTAACCTTCCGTTGATTGTACACAAAAGAATACTCATTTGTAAAACCATCATGCTTCACACGCCTATTAAATTGCCATGGCCTCCCAAGTAATAAATGACCTGCTTGCATTGGAACCACATCACATAGGACTTCATCCACATAACGACCAATAGTAAATGGCACCAAAACTTGCTTTGTAACCCTTACATCTCCACTGTCGTTGAGCTATTGCAAACGGTACGATTGAGGATTTCTTGATGTAGTCAATCCTAACTTTTCAACCATGACAATACTAGCCACATTCGTGCAACTTCCTCCATCTATTACCACGCAACAAACCTTTCCATTTATAAGACACCTAGTATGGAAAAGATTCTTTCGTTGTTCTTCACCTTCTTCCTTCACCTGCGTACTAAGGGCTCTCCTTGTAACTAGAATCTCCCCATGTACGGCAACCTCCCTGTCGTCCACCTCCTCTAGTGGTGGCATAGAATCAGTGTCACTTTCCTCCCCTTCGGTCTCCACCTCACCATCATCGCGAACAAATATAGTTCTCCGATTTGGGCACTGACTCAAAATATGACCTCTGCCTTGATATTTAAAACATACAATGTCACGATTTCTGCTGGAAGAAGTCTCACTTTTAACTTGATTTCCCCGATTGGATGTCTCTTGTTTCGGCTCAATTTTTGGTTTGCCCATGAATGGCTTCTCCTCCCTTTTTGGTACATTGGGTTTCCATGAATTTGTAGTGGAAATTGAACGTGGATTACCTCTCCTCTTAAGCTGCTTCTCAATCTTAATGGCCATTTGTACCATATCCTCAAGCATCACATAATGTTGTCTTTCCACCAAATTTGAGATCTCCCAATTCAAACCCACTGCAAATCTAGCCATAGTCGCCTCGCGGTCCTCCACCATATTGGCTCGGGCCATCATAACCTCCATATCTTTATAATAATCTTCCACGCTCCGATTACCCTGCTTAAGAGTTTGCAAATTCCGATATAGCTCCCGATGGTAGTGACTTGTTATAAACCTCTTCTTCATTACTGCTTTCATCTCTGCCCACGTTTCAATTGGATGCTCGTCACATCTCCTCCTACTAGTCTTCAACTGATCCCACCAAGTTACGGTGTAATCTGTAAATTCTGTAGCTGCCAACTATACCTTTTTGCGCTCTGAGTAGTTGTGACATTCAAAAACCCATTCTACCTTCTTTTCCCATTCCAAATAAGCATCGGGATCACTCCTCCCTTGGAAAGATGGAATTTTCAATTTAATGCTTCCCAAGTTATCATCTACCCAATTTCTTTCTTCTCTATTATCCCTATACCTTCTATCCCTGGCCTCAAACCGCCTCCGAAAATTTGGGTCAAAATCCCCTTCGTAGGACTCCTCTCCATTATCCCTTGCTCCTCTTTCCAATTCTTTTCCTCCTTTTGAGAACCCAAAATAATCTATGAATGCTCCCTTTGAACACTCTCCATCCTCTCAAATCTATCCTCAAAGCGTTCTAACTTCTGAATTACTTGCTGTAGAAGAACGTCTATTTCCACCTTAGATTCCCCCTTTTGATCTTTTGTTGAAGATCCTTCGCTAAACAACCCTTTATCCTTCATACCAGACATGATTGGCTGCAAAACAAAGATTAGTAGAAAGAAATAACTTTCCTCACCACTCCCTTACGTGTTTCGCTCAACAATGATGAATCTCTCGTGTATGCACTCAACTAGGCTTTTACCCTCGAATAATCTCACTACTCTTTCCTTTTACCACTCAAATTCTCTCTTATAGGTTCTTTTCGAATTCCTAAATAATAACACAGTTTTCAAATCAATTCAAAAGTAACTTATCACGGAACAATTATAGAGTGTGACGACGATAACCACCAAAGTTTCACGATCACCAATTAGAAACCTCTTGAGTGAAATTCCAATATCCTCAAAATTCACAAATCCCAACAATATAACCAAATAATAGCTTCTTCAATAAAGTCCCAACTTATGAACCCAAGCAATTGCAACAATAACAATTTTGCCCAACAATATCAATCAAACGAAATAACTGAATTTTTTTTTTGTTTTTTTACTTTTCAACAAGAAAAATAAAGGATAAGTAACCTACTAGGAACTTTGCTTTGATACCAAATGATAGACTCCACGACACGCTTGCGTGAGGTGGTCATCGCCCGGATCGTTTCTAGCAAGCTATTTTGAATGGAACTCTCTTGACACCGCAACCCAACGTCTATAAGGAGACGAGAACCTTGGTACAATCGATCAAGTAATGAATCTGCATTGAATGGAACACCAATGACACCTAAACCCCGTGTTTATAGATAAACAGGAACCTCGGTACAATCGACAATTGATGTGGTAGAAGACGTCACACACAACTATGACTTGTTGTATGATAAGTTAATTTGAATCTTAAAGAAGAACTAAGAAAATAACTTAGAAATCCTTCAAAGAACCAAAAGTAGAGAATATCTCTCAATTGAATAAAACTCAGAATATTATTGAATTGTCTCTTGAATTACAATCAAAAACTTATTTATACTAACTATGAAACCCTAGAATCCATAAAGGAAATAACAATTGATTTGGAATCAAAATCTTATCTTAAAATATCCTAATTATAATAGAATTATGAAAGTATATGAAGATAAGGAAAGAAATCTGATCAAAACACTTTGTTGGAATCCGCGCCCATGCCCAAGCGCCTAGGCGCTTGGATTTGTACCAGCTGGAGCGCTTTAGGCGCTGGTTCACAGAAACGCCCAACAAGGCAAGCGCTTTAGGCGCTTGAAACATAAAGGCTAGAGCGCTTTAGGCGCTCGAACAAAAATTTTGAATTATTTTTGCTTCATCACTTAGTCCCCACACTTGTAGCACATTCACAAACTTATGTTCCAACTCCAACGCCTTTACAACCACATCCCTACCATTCTAAGCTTCTTGAATCAACCCATTAAGCCCTGCCTTGAAGCGTTTTGCTCGTGCTCTCGTCACTGGTCCAACTGGAACTTGCACCGGATCCACTCTATATCTATCGACCTTGTCCTTGCTAAGCATGTCCTCATCAACATTGATATCTAATACCCATTTTATCGAAATGGCGATTGAATTGATCTTGCAATAATGCTTTAGTAAATGGATCTGTAATGTTGTTTTGGGAGTCCACTCTTTCTAAGGTGACATCTCCCCTTTTAATAATCTCTCTAATTAAATGAAATCTCCGCAATACATGTTTGGTTCTCTGATGAGACCTGGGTTCTTTAGCCTGTGCAACAGCTCCAGTATTGTCACAATGAACCGGAATTGGTCCTTGAATGCTAAGAATCACCCCAAGTTCTGAAATAAATTTTTTTAATCCAAATAGTTTCCTTTGCAGCTTCACTTGCAGCTATATACTCTGCTTCTGTCACTGAGTCAGCAACTGTTTGCTGCTTGGAAATTTTTCAACTCACTGCTCCACCGTTCAAGGTAAATACATACCCTGAAACGGATTTGTTGTCATCTTGGTCAGTCTGAAAACTTGAGTCTGTATAGCCCTCTAGTTTCAAATCAGACCCACCATACACTAGAAACACATCTTTAGTTCTTCTTAAGTACTTTAAGATGTTTTTCACAGCTTTCCAGTGTTCTTCTCCAAGATTAGACTGATATCTGCTTATTATACTTAGTGCATAAGCAACATCAGGTCTGGTGCATATCATTTCATACATGATTGATCCTATTACCGAAGCATAAGGAATCTGATTCATGCGATCTCTCTCTTCAGGTGTCTTTAGGGACAATTTCTTGGAGAGATTTACTCCGTGGCTCATCGGTATGAGTCCTCTCTTGGGGTCCTGCATGCTAAACCTCTTTAACATCAAATCAATGTATGTACCTTGGGTCAAGCCGAGCATCTTCTTTGATCTATCTCTATAGATCTTTATCCCCAATATGTAGGATGCTTCTCCCAAGTCCTTCATGGAGAAGTGTTTAGATAACCAAATTTTAACTAATTAAAGCATCAGTATGTCATTCCCTATAAGTAATATATCATCAATATATAATACCAGGAATGTCACAGCACTCCCACTAACCTTCTTGTACACACATGGTTCATCCTTATTTTTGATAAAATCAAACTCTTTAATTATCTCATCAAAACGGATGTTCCAACTTCGAGAAGCTTGCTTCAATCCATAAATGGATCTTTGTAACTTACATACTAAATTTGTTCCATCTTCTGAAACAAAACCCTCTGGTTGTATCATATATACATCCTCATCTAGTTTCCCATTGAGGAAGGCCATTTTCACGTCCATTTGCCAGATTTCGTAGTCATAGTAAGCTGCAATCGCAAGCAAAATCCGTACTGGTGAGAAGGTTTCATCATAGTCAACTCCTTGTCTTTGTTTGAAATATTTTGCCACCAATAGGTCTCCACCTTGCCATCTAGCTCTAGTCTTTTTCTTAAAGACCCATTTACACCCTATAGGCACAATGCTTTCAGGTGGAGTAACCAAAGTCCATACTTGGTTTCCATACATGGAGTCCATTTCGGATTTTATGGTTATTTGCCATTTCTCAGAGTGTTTACTACTCATAGTCTCATTGTATATTACTGGATCATTATCAGTTATGATGTGTACCTCATCATCGTCTTCTATGATGAGTGTATACCTTTTAGGTATTTTTGGCACTCTTCCAGATTTACGACTCGGTTGTAGTATAGAAGTTATATCTACTTGAACAGGATCATCCACTTGATCTGTAGTGATTTGTGGTTCTTGAATTTCTTCAAGATCTATTTTCCTCCCACTAGCCCCTTCAAGGATAAACTCCTTTTCCAGGAAGGTAGCGTGTTTGGCAACAAACACCTTTTGCTTGGTAGAATTATAGAAATAGTATCCTAAACTTTCTTTAGGATACCCCATAAATCTGCACTTAGCAGATCTTGTCTCAAGTTTGTCACTTTGTAACTTCTTTACATAAGTTGTACAACCCCAAATCTTAACATGTTTAAGACTAGGTTTCCTCCCTGTCCACATCTCATATGGAGTCTTGGGGACGAACTTTGAGGGGATCTTGTTTAGTAGATATGCAGCCGTTTCTAGGGCATAACCCCAGAAAGATATTGGAAGATCGGTAAAACTCATCATGGACCGCACCATATCTAACAAAGCACGATTCCTCCTTTCAGATACACCATTTAACTGTGGCGTACCAGGAGGCGTCCATTATGAGAGAATACCAATTTCTTTGAGATGATTAAGAAACTCATTGGTCAAGTATTCTCCTCCTCGATCTGATCGAAGAATCTTAATACTTTTGCCAGTCTGTTTCTCTACTTCACTTCTGAATTCTTTGAACTTTTCAAACGATTTAGATTTGTATTTCATTAAATACACATATCCAAATCTCGGATGATCATCAGTGAATGTAATGAAATACGAATACCCTCATCTAGCATTTGTTGTCATAGGTCCACATACATCTGTGTGTACCAACTCTAACAACCCTGTAACTCTTTCTCCATGTCCACTAAATGGAGATTTAGTCATTTTTCCCATGAGACAAGATTCACAAGTTGGATATGATTCAAAATCAAATGGTTCTAAAAACTCATCTTTATGCAATTTGTTTAGTCTTGTTTCATTGATGTGACCGAGTCTACAGTGCCATATAAAAGTATGATTCATATCATCTCTTTTTCTTTTACAAGTTTGTTCAATTTAAAAAATATTTTCATGTAAGTCAAGTACATAAAGTCTATCAATTAATCTACCAGTTTTAAATAAAATATTATCATTATAAATAGAACAACTATTGTTCTTAAATATAATATTAAAACCTTCCTTGTCCAACATAGAAATGGAAATAATGTTTCTAATAAGAACTGGTACATAATAACAATTTATTAAATTGATTAACTTTCCCGTAGACAATGCTAAACAATAAGTCCCCACAGCAAATGCAGCAACCTTTGCTCCATTTCCCACTCGTAGAGTTACTTCTCCTTTGTTTAACTTTCTACTTCTGCTTATTCCCTACAAAGAATTGCATATGCGAGAACCATAACCAGTATCTAATACCCAAGTAGAACTTTGACTTACAGAAAGATTTATTTCAATCATGAACAAACCTGTATCTGTAGCTGAAGCTTCAACAAGCTTTTTCTGCTTTGCCTCTACAAGGTAATCCTTGCAGTTTCTTTTCTAATGTCCAGACTTATTGCAGTGGAAGCAAACTCCTTTGCTATCCGCATTAGTTTTATTCTTATTACCTTTATCAGTTGCTATTCCTTTTGCCTTCTTAGAATTTTTCTTCTTTGCAGAAGATCCTTTGGGCCACTTCTTTTTCTTGGAAGGTTCACCTACCAATAAGACTTGGTCTTTCTTGGATGGAAAGTGACTCTCTGCAGTTTTTAACATGTTAAGCAGTTCAGGCAAGCTGACATCAAGCTTATTCATGTGAAAATTCACAACAAATTGTGAGTAGGAGTCCAAGAGTGACTGCAAGATCAAATCTTGGCTCAACTCTCCATCCATTACAAAACCAGTTGTCCCAATTGTTCAATCAAATTGATCATTTTGAGGACATGTACCTGTACTGTAGGGCCATCGGTCATTCTAGATCGGAAGAGCTCCTTAGATATCTCATATCTAGCAGACCTACTTTGCTCACCATACAACTCTTGAAGGTAAAGCAATATAGTAGGTGCATCCATTTTCTCATGTTGACGCTGTAACTCGTTACTCATGGATGCGAGCATGATGTATTGAGCCACCATAGCATCATCTTGCCACTTTTTAAAAGTAACAATCTCTTCCTCTGAGGCAGTTTCTGCAACAGTTGTAGGAACAGGCGAATTAAGGACATAAGATAATTTTTCAGCGGTGAGAACAATTCTCAAATTCCTTAACTAATCTGTATAGTTCGGTCCGGTTAATTTGTTAGCATCCAATATGCTCCGCAGTGATAGTGAATGGGCCATTGTAAAATTCTGTAAATGAATTTGTGATATAAACAATATTAGTATGTATTCATTTTTATTAATCACCAGATTAATATAGGTCTTTATTAAAATGGTGTCTCCCACTATTTTATTCAAACTATATGACCCTCTATATATAGTTCGACAAATTTTTATTGAAATTTGCTTAGTGAGAAAGGATCCTATTGCTATAAATATACAGCCTTGTGTGTGCACAACAAACTATATATTTATTCAATTAGGTAGACAACTCTTGTCAATTACATCAACTATGTAACTCCTTTTATTTTGCCTCTTAGATTATAATAGTCAAGTGTATGCACATCTGAACTAAAATAATCTAAGTTATACCTAGCATTTCCATATAAGCGAATAGAAAAATACAGTTCTTGTGTGTGCACAACAAAACTTGTATTGTTCAATTCCTTATAAAATATTTTCATGTAATAAAGCCAATATATTAAAATTTTAATATGAGCCTTGTGTGTACACAACAAACTAATATTAAATATTTAATACTCTATTGCTTTATCATACTAGAAGGCTACGTTCGATATTTTTAAATATCTTTGAACGTTTTCAACTTAATATTTTCAATTGAAGGTTTTGTTATTAATGGTCTCATCTTGTTTAGCGCGTATGCAAATATATATATATATATATATATATATATATATATATATATATATATACACGCGTCATATTAAACATACATCATCATGTATAATAATATATTTAATATATAATTAGCATGCATTCATAGAATACTATATTCTATATGGGATGATTATGGACTTAATGTGACACCCCCAAATTCAGGTACTAATACCTCGAATTTGGTGCTCACGATAAAATACATCCATACACCTCTAAACAACATAAATTAACTAATGCGGAATAAATAAACATATGTTGTTCATTACAAAAGGTTTACTACGGTCCCAAGGTCTATAACCTTAAATAAATACATCGCAGAATACATTAATAATACAAAACTATTCCACGATTACATAACGGGATAGTACATATAACTATTCCTTAAGCTTTCCTTTGCCTTTGTCCGCTTTGGAACTCCCTGGCTTAACTGCAATAGGTTCATGATATAGCAAGGGTGAGCAACTACTTTGCTCAGCAAGTTTAAAAGTAAGAATGAAGATATATCATGAATGAATAAGAATAATAACTGCATAGATCAACAATTTATGAACATTGATGAAATAGCTGAAATGACATAATCAAAGTTCAAATGAAACAATGAATAATGATTATTTACTGCTGAGTGGTCCAACCGACCATGAACTTTTGGCCAAAGAGTCAATCATTCGACTAACTCTTTTAAAACCTGGCCCCGTCAGTTGTACTCGAGGGGATCAGCCTCTTGTACACCATGTATATGCCTAACATTTAACTCTGACTGCATCGAATAACCGACACATTATAATCCCCTAATAAGGGTTGCTCTCTCAGTCCAAGATTCCGTACCAACTACTGGTTTGGATAGCTTTTGAAATAATAACCTGTATGTGTCTAGCCGAAACAAATGGCGTAGACTATCTCCTTAAACAGTTCATGAATGAAAAACTTAAACGTTTCACAGTCCAACAATAGATAATGAATTCAAATGTATAAGTTGTGAATGTCAATAATTTATCCTTGATGTGGGGTAATTGAAAATAATTAATCCACTAATATAATTTGAAATTAATAACTCCAATTGAGTCACGAAACTTGCAATAATATAGAATGATTGCTCAATCAATAAATAACTCGCACAATAAATAAAAGTTGTACGGTTGAGAAATCCTGCCCAATATTAAATTGAGCTAGAGTAAGGAAACTTGCATTCAATATATAGAAAGAATGAGGTTAGGGAACTTGCCCAACACAAGGGTTAGACAAGCGTTAGGAAACTTGCCTGAAGCGCTGCTACAATATTACAACACACGCTCCTTAATATCCTACACAATTAGGTACATATTCACATACAATTAGTCACATACGGAATACCAAATATTTGTTTACTCAAACAACTCTATAATGTACCATTCAAATAATAAACAAAATATTAAACAAGGTTATGCGCACTAGTTACGGCGTTACGACGCTTGCACGTCTATACGCCCAACTTGCCTATTCGAATGCCCAAGCGACACGCAATTGCGTATGTCTAACACGCCCATTCGATTAATCTAATACTTATTGGTTGATGCTAAGTATCATTATAAATCATAATAATCATGTTGTGAAGGTTAGAACATCACTTTACAGGGGCGGGGGCATCACGTGTGCAAATGCGCATGCCCGACGCCCTCCGATTGACCCCAATTACGCATTAGTCCTATAAATGGCTAATTTAAGCCATGATACAGACCTCAAATCGAAAAACGTAAAGAACAAAAGTTGTAGGGCTACTCGTTCTCTTTCCGAATCATCTTGAATCATCTCAATCCGAGTTCGTATGCAAAAGTTATGGACATTTTACTACAGGAGGTCAAAGCAGTCCACTCGGGCACGTCTGCGCCTGACACGTGTACGGCGCAGCTGCGCCCCTTTTGGCCTTATGAACAGCGCAGCTGCGCCATGCATACAGGCCGCAATTTGCAGAAATCCCCAGACGCGAATTTCCGACCTCTTTCCACTCCGATCTTCATAACTTCTTCCATACACGTTCAAATTGGCTCATTTCGGACTCTATGGACTCCTAACTCATGGGGCTACAACATATCCAAAATGCAGAGCTACCCATTAACATTAACATGGCCAAATCTTAAGCTAAAATACAAAGTTGTTACACTATTTTCGTGTTCTTGGTGTTCTTCACCAAAATCAACATCAAATCTTCGTTTTTACATATTTTTACTCCATTCCAATTGGGTTAGCTTCGTAACCCATGGAAATACAATACCATAGCAACAAATAAAATTAACAAACACGAAATCATAGCTCTACAGTCCTCTAAAATGTCCGAATGTCCAAAAAGTCCATTGTTCTTCATGTTCTTCATCCTCCTTATGCATAGGTACGGATTTCTTCTATTTTTGTTCCACTTTGATGTTATTAATGGCTTCTATAGTCTCTTAACAACATTTACAAATATCCAAAACAAATAACAACAACAAGAATCGCAAGAAAATCGAATCACAAGCTCAAGAGCTCAAAAACCTTTAAAACTCGAAAATCTTTACAAAAATCAAATGGAAACGATTTTGATTGCTTGTTTACCTCTACAAATCTCTGCTAGTGGTTAATAAGATGGCTAGGCTTTGCTTTGAGTCCTTCTTGCTTGCTTTGGCTTCCTTCTCTTCTTCACCCGTGCACCACCTCTCTCTCTCTAGACTTCTTCTTCTTCCTTTTTCCGGCGAACTTCCGGCGACTTTTTCCTCCTTTTTTTGGCGAGCTCTCTCTCTCTCTCTCTCTCTCTTTCTCTCTATCTGCTGATGGACCAACTAGGAATGGAATGCAAGGGAAGTGGCATGGGAGGAAATGAAATGGAAGAGAAGTGGGGAGGAATTTAGGGAATAAAATGGGTTTGTGGCTCAAGGAGGCCACAATTCAAACTTGCCGGCAAGCTCATTTCTCTCTCCTCATTTCCTAGCAATTTGATTGGTTTAAAGTGGTTGGGTGGTTCCCACTTGGAGCAATAAGCCAAATTAGATACCCGAAAATACCAAAAATATATCCCGAATAAAAAAAAGGGAAAACTCCCACTTTTATACCAAAACTGGCAAATAACTCTACCCAAAATTAAAATGGGTACTCCCATAATTATTGGGACGTATAAAAATAATTATTATAGGATTTGTCCAAATATTCGGAACACCCATATAACACATTTCGGATACGGATAAAATCATGTATCAGCTCAAATAAAATTTCCGACACTTGGAAAAATTATTCGTACGTATACACGTATTTATGAAATTTATTAAAGTCGAAAAAGACACAAAAATATTATGGCGTGAATAGTGACTCGGAAAACGTGCCCCGTAAATAGTGATTTAGCGACGCTGCGCGAAATCAATTATTCACTTAAACAAAACTATAACACGTAAAATTTCATACATTCACATAATCTAGATTGTCACACAACCTTTAAACACGTAACACAAATATAATATTAATAAAATATAATATATTCATTAATATTCAAAAATTCGAATTACAAGGCAAATTCCAGAATTCCCGGTCGTTACATCCTTCCCTCCTTATAAGAATTCTGTCCCCAGAATTTTAACCTAGGGGCGGAAAAATCTTAACAGAGGTTCACTCAAAAAGATGCGGATAATTCTTCCTCATCTTCTCTTCTAGCTCCCACGTAGCTTCTTCAGCTGCGTGGTTCCTCCAAAGTACTTTGACCGAATGGATGACCTTGTTTCTTAACGTCTGCTCTTTCCTATCTAATATCTGGATAGGAATCTCTTCATATGACAAGTCCTTCTCAACTTGAATTGGTTCATAGGATATCACATGCTTGTAGTCGGGTTTATATGGCTGCAACACAGAAACGTGAAACACATTATGAATGTGCTCAAGTTCAGGTGGTAGAGCTACCTCGTACGCCACTTCACCTACCCTCTTTAAAACTTCAAATGGTCCTACGAACCTGGGACTCAATTTTCCTTTCTTTCCAAATCTGATCTTCCCCTTCCAAGGAGATACCTTCAAAAACACAAAGCTGCTAACTTCAAAGTCTCGCTTCTGACGATGCAAATCGGCGTATTTCTTCTGTCGGTCCTGAGCCGCTACCAATCGAGCTCTTATCACCTTGACGACGTCCACAGTCTGTTGTACCAATTCAGGTCCCAACAGTCTCCGTTCACCGACTTCGTCCCCAACACAAAGGTGTTCGGCACTTCCTTCCGTATAATGCTTCGTATGGCGGCATTCCAATACTCGCATGATAACTGTTATTATAGGCAAACTCCACCAACGGTAGGTGATCGTCCCAGCTGCCTTTAAAATCCATCACACATGCTCTAAGCATGTCCTCAAGCGTCTGAATCGTTCGTTCGCTCTGTCCATCAGTTTGAGGATGATATGCCGTACTCAACCTCAACTGGGTTCCCAACCTTTCTTGTAAGCTCTTCCAGAAATTCGACGTGAAGCGCGGATCTCTGTCAGATACAATAGATACCGGTACTCCATGTCATGACACAATCTCTTTCACATATAACTTTGCTAGCTGCTCCAAATTGTACCTTATCTTGATCAGTAGAAAATGTGCAGATTTAGTTAAACGATCCACGATCACCCAGATCGCGTCGTAACCATTCTGAGTTGGTGGAAGCCCCGTCACAAAATCCATCGTGATATGCTCCCACTTCCACTCCGGAATATCCAGTGGTTGTAGCAGTCCACCCGGTTTCTGATGTTCTGCTTTTACCCTTTGACATGTCAAACATCGTCCAACACATTCCGCAACCTCCCTCTTCATGTTCGGCCACCAGAAATATTGGCGCAAATCCTGATACATCTTGGTACTACCAGGGTGTATCGAATACTTTGTAGAATGAGCTTCTTGCAGAATCTCTTCTCTCAACTCCGGAACCATCGGTATCCAGATCCTTCCGTCAAACCTTAGTAGTCCCGTGCTATCAATTTTGTACTTTAATTCCTCTCCTTCTGAGATTCGCTTCTTTATGGCGATACATTCATCATCCCTTTCTTGAGCCTCCTTTATCCTACCTAATAAAGTTGGACTCGCCTCCACTGTGAACAGTTTATCATCTGCATTCGTCGGATGTTTGACTTCCAACTCCAGTCTTTCCATATCCTTGATCAGTTCCTCTTGAGCTGTCAGCATCATCAACTTATCTCTGCCCTTCCTACTTAGAGCATCGGCTACCACATTGGCTTTACCGGGATGGTATAGAATCTCACAACCGTAGTCCTTGATCAACTCCAACCATCGCCTCTGCCTCATGTTTAGTTCCTTTTGAGTGAAAATATACTTCAAACTTTTGTGGTCTGTGTATATTTCACACTTCTCCCCATACAGAAAGTGCCTCCAAATCTTTAGAGCAAACACCACTGCCGCTAGTTCCAGGTCATGAGTCGGATATCCCTTCTCATAATCCTTCAGCTGCCGTGACGCGTATGCAATGACCTTCCCATGCTGCATCAGTACGCACCCAAGGCCTTTGTGTGACGCATCACTGTACACCACAAATCCCCCTGTATTATCTGGCAGTGATAACACAGGTGCTTCACTAAGTTTCTTCTTTAACTCCAAGAAACACTCTTCGCACTTGTCCGTCCATGCAAACTTCACAGTCTTCCTTGTCAAATTTGTCAACGGTGTCGCTATCTTTGAAAAGTTCTGAATAAACCTCCGATAGTAACCTGCTAATCCCAAGAAACTTCGTACTTCTGTTGGCGTCTTCGGCTGCTCCCAGTTTATTACTGCTTCTACCTTGGCAGGATCCACTAACACACCATCCTTGTCAATTACGTGCCCCAAAAACTGCACTCTCTGTAGCCAAAATTCACACTTGGAAAACTTTGCATACAGCTTCTCCCTTCTCAGCGTTTCCAGGGCTATCCTTAAATGCTCGACATGTTCCTCCTCCGTCTTAGAGTAGACAAGAATGTCATCTATAAAAACGACGACAAATATATCTAGGTATTGCTTGAACACTCTGTTCATCATGTCCATAAATGCTGCTGGCGCGTTCGTCAGCCCAAACGACATCACCAGAAACTCAAAGTGTCCATATCGAGTTCTGAATGTTGTCTTTGGAATATCCTCCTGCCTCACCTTAAGTTGGTGATATCTCATCCTCAAGTCAATCTTCGAGAAGTATTTCGCTCCCTTTAATTGATCGAACAAATCATCAATTCTGGGCAACGGGTACTTGTTCTTAATCGTGACTTTGTTCAACTCCCGATAGTCAATGCAAAGCCTAAGCGATCCGTCTTTCTTCTTTACGAACAGTACTGGCGCTCCCCATGGAGATACACTTGGACGAATATACCCTTTATCTAGCAACTCCTGTAATTGAACCATCAGTTCTTTCATTTCCACCGGTGTCATTCTGTACGGTGCCTTTGAGATCGGTGCGGTTCCCGGTACTAAGTCGATCACAAATTCCACTTCTCTATCCGGCGGTAAACCCGGTATCTCATCTGGGAAAACATCTGGAAATTCCCTTACTACAGGTATCTGACCCAGCTCACCCTCTACTCTTCGGGTATCAACCACGTGAGCCAGATAACCTATACAACCTTTCCGTAGAAATTTATTTGCTTCCATCATCGTCAGACAACAAGATTGTCTCGGCGATTTACTACCGTAAAATACGACCTTCGACTTATTCGGAGTCTTTAGGTGTATACTTTTCTTCTGACAATTAATCATAGCCTCGTGACTAGACAACCAATCCATCCCGAGGATTACATCAAATTCTCCTAGTCGTATCGGAATCAAATCTACGCTCAGTTTATGCCCGTTTATCTCAGCCCAATAATTTTTGTGAATATGTTCTACAAGAATAACTTCATTATTAGCTACTTCCACATTCATTGGATTCTTTAACTTCTCACAAGGTAAATTTAACCGTTTAGCAAAATCTTCCGAAACAAAGGAACAAGTAGCACCCGAATCAAATAACACATATGCACTGATATTATTGATTGAAATAATACCTGACACCACGTCTTTCGATTCCATCGCATCCTGCACAGTCATGTTGAAGGTGCGTGCTACTGGTCTGTTCTGCTGTGCTGGTCCTCCGATAGTTAGCTTACTGTTGTTCCCTTGGTTAGCACTGCCTGCATCACTCTTCCTCTTTGGGCAATCCTTCTTCTGATGATCTGAAGCGCCACAAGAAAAGCAACTTCCTGCCTTCGCCTTTGGGCATTGTGGGGCAATGTGCCCCGGTTGACCACAGTTGAAACAAACTCCTTTTCCTTTCATGCATTCTCCAAAGTGATTCCTTCCACATTTCTCGCATTTATTGCCCTTCTTTGCATCCCCTCCAGATTTACTTCCTGTCATCTGACTGTCGTTCCATTTTCTCTTATTTGGGTTACTTCCCCCACTGCTACCTTCCTTATGACCATCATGGCTCTTCTTCTTTTTCTGATCTTGGTTGTGCTTGGCCAAAGCTTCGCTTCCTCCCTCAGCAATGATTGCTTTCTCAAGTAACGTAGAAAATGTGTTGATCTGCAAAACCGCAACCTTACTATACACCCAAGGTTTCAGTCCTTGTTCAAACCTCTTCGCTCGCCTAGCTTCGGTGTCCACCTGATGTGGAGCAAACCTAGCTAACTCGTTAAATTTTGCGGCATATTCCGCAACTGACATGCCTCCTTGCTTTAGTTCCAAGAACTTTATCTCCATGCTTGCCTGCATGCTTGCTGGAAAGTAATTTTCGAAAAACAGCTCCTTGAAATGAGCCCATGCAATCGTGCCTTCCCCCGCTCGACCTTTGTTCTCCTTCCACCAGTAATTTGCCTCACCTTTCATCATGAAAGTGGCAAACGACGTCATCTGTTCTTCGGCCACCCTTGCGACCTCAAAAACTTTCTCCATTTCTTCTACCCATGTCTGGGCTTCAATCGGATCTGTAGTCCCACGAAACTCCGGTGGTCCTACTAATTTGAAAGTCCTTAAAATTCGCCATATGACTTCCTGGCTGATCAACTACAGCGGCTTGTCTGCCCTGCATTGCTTCAGCTAAAAAGTTCGCAAAAAGTCCTCATAGGGTCTGCCTGACCCCCCTCGTTATTCACCGACTCTTCCACCCTTTGGTTTACGCGGTCGTCCTCTTGGTGCCATGATCTGCTAAAAGAAAACCGTCGGCGTTTACTAATAGATTTATTCCATGTGCAGAAATCATTTAAGTCAACAATAAAAAGTAAAATCATCTATCAAACACATTTGATTTAAATAAAACAACTGCATTTATAACCATATGTCACTGTCTTAATATAACCAAACTCAACATGTGGCATACTTCTATAATTGCTAAATGACATAGCCTGCCAACCATTAACTATCCCCTAACAAACAAAAGTGGGGAATAATAACCTTCCACCCCTATACTAGAAGCAAAATTGGGGTTCAACTACTATCCCATGCACGCTACATGCATAGGGATTTACAACATAAGTATGCCCCTAATACAACAAAAGTGGGACCTACTACAAACATAATGCTAAAAATAACACATCACCGCCTGTTGCGGCGAATTGCAGCCCTGAGCTCCCGTCGAGCCAGCCTGTCAACCACTCGGCGCCTAATCACGCGCCTGCTACTTCCTTCATCCCTGGGGTACCTCCTCACCCTATCCCTTAGCCTACCAATGGAAGTGGTCAAGCCTGACCTGAGGAAATCAATCTCTGCAGTCTGGGCTGCCAACTGCTCTATAGCCTCATCTCGCTCCAGACGAGTAGTCTCTAGCTGATCCTCTACCCGCTCTATCTGTCCTACCAGCATCACATTCCTCTCTAGGAGGTCATAAACCATCACACCAATCTGAACAGAAACCCCTCGGCGACCGTGAACCTCTGCCTCTAATTCGGCAATCCTCTGGTCCTTTTCCTGCAACTTCTGGGTCAACTCAGTCTTTCCCCCCAAAGTCTGATATGCCAATGACCTGTACTGCTCTTCTCGGTCCTAGTGCTCCTGGTTCTGCCTCCTCTAAGTGAGTTACTCGATTCTCGAGCTCCTCGTTCCTATTTGTCAGCTCTTCGATAATATCACTAGCAGTAGTGCCCATGCCATCTGCATACTCAGGTGGCTCATCATCCTCCGTCAATGGATCCTCCTCGGGGTCCTCATCCTCCCCCTCGTCGCTTAACAGTCTCAGCACTCTTCCGGTAACTGGCTCCTCCTCAGAACCATACTCGGCCTCGGACTCATCCCTAGTGTCCATCAATCTCTGGCTCACTCTCGGCTGCACCTCCACTAACTGCCCTGCGTCCACATGAATGTCTGTGAACTCCACCTCTCTAGCAGGACTGTACTCTCCCATCTCAGACATCCTACAGCCACAAACAGAAACAAATAGACAGCAAGATGTCAGTGCCACAATAAAATATATTCATTGATAAAATGAAATGATATTTTATCATGCACAACTCGGCTCGATGGATTTCCATAATCCATCTCCAGACATGACCATCAAATGAATCTCCTCGATCCATCACCTAGCGTACTCAATACGAGTTTAATACTAAGGTTATAACCTAGGTTTCGTAAATCCTAAAGTTTATAACCTACAGCTCTGATACCAACCTGTGACACCCCCAAATTCAGGTACTAATACCTCGAATTTGGTGCTCACGATAAAATACATCCATACACCTCTAAACAACATAAATTAACTAATGCGGAATAAATAAACATATGTTGTTCAGTACAAAAGGTTTACTACGGTCCCAAGGTCTATAACCTTAAATAAATACATCGCAGAATATATTAATAATACAAAACTATTCCACGATTACATAACGGGATAGTACATATAACTATTCCTTAAGCTTTCCTTTGCCTTTGTCCGCTTTGGAACTCCCTGGCTTAACTGCAATAGGTTCATGATATAGCAAGGGTGAGCAACTACTTTGCTCAGCAAGTTTAAAAGCAAGAATGAAGATATATCATGAATGAATAAGAATAATAGCTGCATAGATCAACAATTTATGAACATTGATGAAATAGCTGAAATGACATAATCAAAGTTCAAATGAAACAATGAATAATGATTATTTTCTGCTGAGTGGTCCAACCGACCATGAACTTTTTGGCCAAAGAGTCAATCATTCGACTAACTCTTTTAAAACCTGGCCCCGTCAGTTGTACTCGAGGGGATCAGGCCTCTTGTACACCATGTATATGCATAACATTTAACTCTGACTGCATCGAATAAACCGACACATTATAATCCCCTAATAAGGGTTGCTCTCTCAGTCCAAGAATCCGTACCAACTACTGGTTTGGATAGCTTTTGAAATAATAACCTGTATGTGTCTAGCCGAAAACAAATGGCGTAGACTATCTCCTTAAACAGTTCATGAATGAAAAACTTAAACGTTTCACAGTCCAACAATAGATAATGAATTCAAATGTATAAGCTGCGAATGTCAATAATTTTATCCTTGATGTGGGGTAATTGAAAATAATTAATCCACTAATATAATTTGAAATTTAATAACTCCAATTGAGTTCACGAAACTTGCAATAATTATAGAATGATTGCTCAATCAATAAATAAACTCCCACAATAAACAAAAAGTTGTACGGTTGAGAAATCCTGCCCCAATATTAAATTGAGCTAGAGTAAGGAAACTTGCATTCAATATATAGAAAGAATGAGGTTAGGGAACTTGCCCAACACAAGGGTTAGACAAGCGTTAGGAAACTTGCCTGAAGCGCTGCTACAATATTACAAACACACGCTCCTTAATATCCTACACAATTAGGTACATATTCACATACAATTAGTCACATACGGAATACCAAATATTTGTTTACACAACTCTATAATGTCCCATTCAAATAAGGAAACAAAATATTAAACAAGGTTATGCGCACTAGTTACGGCGTTACGACGCTTGCACGTCTATACGCCCAACTTGCCTATTCGAATGCCCAAGCGACACGCAATTGCGTATGTCTAACACGCCCATTCGATTAATCTAATACTTATTGGTTGATGCTAAGTATCATTATAAATCATAATAATCATGTTGTGAAGGTTAGAACATCACTTTACAGGGGCGGGGGCATCACGTGTGCAAATGCGCATGCCCGACGCCCTCCGATTGACCCCAATTACGCATTAGTCCTATAAATGGCTAATTTAAGCCATGATACAGACCTCAAATCGAAAAAAACGTAAAGAACAAAAGTTGTAGGGCTACTCGTTCTCTTTCCGAATCATCTTGAATCATCTCAATCCGAGTTCGTATGCAAAAGTTATGGACATTTTACTACAGGAGGTCAAAGCAGTCCACTCGGGCACGTCTGCGCCTGACACGTGTACGGCGCAGCTGCGCCCCTTTTGGCCTTATGAACAGCGCAGCTGCGCCGTGCATACAGGCTGCAATCTGTAGAAATCCCCAGACGCGAATTTCCGACCTCTTTCCACTCCGATCTTCATAACTTCTTCCATACACGTTAAAATTGGCTCATTTCGGACTCTATGGACTCCTAACTCATGGGGCTACAACATATCAAAAATGCAGAGCTACCCATTAACATTAACATGGCCAAATCTTAAGCTAAAGTACAAAGTTGTTACACTATTTTCGTGTTCTTGGTGTTCTTCACCAAAATCAACACCAAATCTTCGTTTTTACTTCTTTTTACTCCATTCCAATTGGGTTAGCTTCGTAACCCATGGAAATACAATACCATAACAACAAATAAAATTAACAAACACGAAATCATAGCTCTACAGTCCTTTAAAATGTCCGAATGTCCAAAAAGTTCATTGTTCTTCATGTTCTTCATCCTCCTTATGCATAGGTACGGATTTCTTCTATTTTTGTTCCACTTTGATGTTATTAATGGCTTCTATAGTCTCTTAACAATATTTACAAATATCCAAAACAAATAACAACAACAAGTATCGCAAGAAAATCGAATCACAAGCTCAAGAGCTCAAAAACCTTTAAAACTCGAATTTTTTTACAAAAATCAAATGGAAACGATTTTGATTGCTTGTTTACCTCTACAAATCTCTGCTAGAGGTTAATAAGATGGCTAGGCTTTGCTTTGAGTCCTTCTTGCTTGCTTTGGCTTCCTTCTCTTCTTCACCCATGCACCACCTCTCTCTCTCTAGACTTCTTCTTCTTCCTTTTTCCGGCAAACTTCCGGCGACTTCTTCCTCCTTTTTTCGGCGAGCTCTCTCTCTCTCTCTCTCTCTCTTTCTCTTTATCTGCTGATGGACCAACTAGGAATGGAATGCAAGGGAAGTGGCATGGGAGGAAATGAAATAGGAAGAGAAGTGGGGAGGAATTTAGGGAATAAAATGGGTTTGTGGCTCAAGGAGGCCACAATTCAAACTTGCCGGCAAGCTCATTTCTCCTCTCCTCATTTCCTAGCAATTTGATTGGTTTAAAGTGGTTGGGTGATTCCCACTTGGAGCAATAAGCCAAATTAGATACCCGAAAATACCAAAAATATATCCGAAAACTCCCACTTTTGTACCAAAACTGGCAAATAACTCTACCCAAAATTAAAATGGGTACTCCCATAATTATTGGGACGTATAAAAATAATTATTATGGGATTTGTCCAAATATTCGAAACACCCATATAACACATTTCGGATACGGATAAAATCATGTATCAGCTCAAATAAAATTTCCGACACTTGGAAAAATTATTCGTACGTATACACGTATTTATGAAATTTATTAAAGTTGAAAAAGACACAAAAATATTATGGCGTGAATAGTGCCTCGGAAAACGTGCCCCGTAAATAGTGATTTAGCGACGCTGCGCGAAATCAATTATTCACTTAAACAAAACTATAACACGTAAAATTTCATACATTCACATAATCTAGATTGTCACACAACCTTTAAACACGTAACACAAATATAATATTAATAAAATATAATATATTCATTAATATTCAAAAATTCGAATTACAAGACAAATTCCAGAATTACCGGTCGTTACACTTAATCTAGTTTAATTTCACTCGAGCCACCGAGTAAATCAAATGGTCAAACCTAGGGTGCAAGAATAAATTTGAACATAACTATTACATTCAACTCAGGCTTCATTACAAATGGGTCTTCAATGCTCATGTTCTTCAGTTCTAATTACTCGAGTAATGTTACTAAATCCTATTACACTCTATTTTAATAAAATAGAAACTTTGATCAATAGTCAAGGGAAAGTACATAGGAGAGAGATAGAAATTACATCAGAAAATTAGATAGGCGAGGTACACAGACCCCATTTATGAATAAAACATTCATTCAAGCATCCATCAAAATTAAATTCAATCACATTGGTCAATAGTCCTTAATCATCCTCTATATATATCAACATATATATACACATTCATCTCATGAATAGTAAAACATTTAATATACATATTGATATCATTTAATGGGCAAAATTATCAAGAATGAAATCCAATATCAAACCAAATTAGTTAGCATGAAATCTAATTTCAACTCCAATTTGGTTTAGTATAATTTTAATAAAAATAAACATATTTATTTTAATCCAACTCTAAATCAGAATAAACACATTTACTATAATTTTAGAATTTCTGAAAAAAAAATAACTTGTAGTCCAATTCCAAAAAAATAAATTATATATATATATTAAAAACTATTTGTTCTTTTTTCCGAGAAATAAAATTCTTTACCAAAATATTGCCCAATAAATTATTCTAAACACATATCAACATATATATGAATTAAAACAATTAATAATACGCATAAGGATGGCTTTGATACCACTGTAAAGTTTGCAGAAAGACGATCAAAGGATAACAATCAAATTGTAAAACGCAGCGAAAAATGAAATTAAAATTTTCTGCAACTTCCCATGAATCACCTTATGCATAATTATTAATTGATAGAAGAAGAACAAGAAATTATACCTTTGAAGATTCAACTCTTGAACCGCTACAAGATCAATTCCTTAGTTTCTTCAAGTTCCTCCAATGTCTTTTGAAGATTCATCTCTTTGATTTCTTCAAGCTCCTCTAATATCACCAAATTCAAGGATCAAACATAAGCTACAAAGTGTATGTAGCACTCTAAAGGTGATCCACCAAGAAGGATTATACAAGGAACAATATTTGATTTCCTAGAAATCTTGAATGGCTAATCCAATTAGTTCTTTTATTCCTAACTCTTAAGAACAACAAGAACTATTCTTGAAGAACACTTAGATGACCTATTATCAACAACTTGATCTAGTTCCCATACACAAATTGATCTCTAACTTGGATGTGTTCTTGAATGAGATGGAGGCTAGTTGATTAACCAAGTTAATTAGGAAACCCTATTCTCATTAGGATACTTGCAAGTATACAATACTTACACAAAATATAAGTATATATTTTGCTCCTAACCCACATGTTATTCATGTATGCAACTAACACATGTTATTCATGTATGCAACTAACACATGTTACTTGTGTATGCAACTAACACATGTTACTTGTGTATGCAACTAACACATGTTATTCATGTATACAACTAACACATGTTACTTGTGTATGCAACTAACACATGTTACTTGCTTAATCAATATTAAGCAAGTATTTGACTAATCATTAATTTGCATTTGCATTTCATTTAATTTAATTCTCAATCTAATTAAGAATTAAATGATAATAATAATAATAATAATAATAATAATAATAATAATAATAATAATAATAATAAGATTTTCTCTCATTAATTTATAATTCAATATTTCTACAAATATATCATTATAAATATTAAGCATTTAAATTTATTCAACTGATAAATTAAATACTTAATTTATTATCATTAAGCCAATTGTTCCCAATATAATATTATTCTTTTACGGTGTGACCCTTTAAGTTCAATATTATGCCGGTAGTAGAATAAATAAATTAGAACCATTCTAATATTATTTATAATGAATTAAACTCCTTTAATTCATATATAAATAAATAATATTTATTCTACATCATGAGTGACATCTTACGATAATGTATCATGACTATCCGTATAATATGAAATCAACGTTTAATCACATAGAACCTATTCAGTAGTAGTTACCGTACAATTCAATCATTCTACCATACAATGTCCCGATTAAATATAAGATATGGATTTACTGACAAGTTTTATTTTATTTAATCATATGCATTTCGATTTAAGAATGCACAACTCTGATTAATGTAAATTAGAAACTCCTTTCTAATTTTCATTCAATCTTGGCCAAGGATTTCTGAGCTGTCATTTATCAAATCGCATAGGACATTCTCTCCCTTTATCAGAAGTGGTAGATCATTTGTCGATTATTCACCTACCTCCGTATATACTTTATTATACCCGTACATATCCTATAACATACACTAAGGTATTAAGGAATATGACAAAGTATAACTCAGCATACACAAGGTACTATGATGATCTCAAGTCCAAGGATCACTTGTACTACTATCACTTTAAGAACTTCCTATTGACAGGTGAATAAAAACTCCATTTAAGGTTCTTTAAGCGAGTCACGTTCAGTGAACTTATTCTCTAATAAGCACATACATACTAGCTTTAGTGTCTCAACACAAATGATTATGAGATCAATCATTATCTTCAACAGATCAAGCATAAATGTACTAATCTATCCGGAATCAGTAATCCCTTTATTAGTGATCCATCGATTAGGAACATTTTAGTTTTGAGCTTTCTTGAATTTAAATCTCATTAGCATGATCTCATCTTGATTCTAAAAGGATTGCTCTAAAACTATGGGTTTATCACATTTATTAATTCAATGAATTAACATGGATAAAATATGCCTTTTATACTATTATTAAATATTTGAAATAAGATTACAAAGTAAATACTTAATTACAGGGGGGGGGGGGGGGCACATTCAAATGTAATTGGCATGAGGGCATATCACTTTCATTCAAACAAACCACAAATTTAAAAAAGTTACAGGTACTGCAAAGGCCTCCATTTCAAATTAGCCAAAAAAGCCTTAAACAATTA